>PVJL010004687.1:0-124074 GCA_004026885.1 Lyroderma lyra | reverse complement strand
GGAGGCGGGTACAACCGTCTGTGCTCGAATTTTATTGGCTTACAGAGTCTAAACTCTTCGCGGGAATACTGTAACTCCCAGAATCCACCGCTCTGAGCGGACTCAGGTCTAGGAAATGGAGGGTTCATTGGTACTCCTTGGAGGGGCGGAAAGTGGAGCATTTGGGATTAGATTTATGAAATTGCTAGAAGCCTCTGGACCTGAATGTATAATCCCGATAATGCCACTGTTTTCCTAAATTGGTTTTGGGGAAAATTATCCCTTTGAGCTGTTTTCCCATTTGATCAGTATAATACTTCGTGGGGGCTATTTTGAGCATGAATTGAAATGATGCACGCACTTAATGTTTCTTAAACATTTGTCTCCTAACCATTTGACCAGATGGCGCCCAGAAGGGATGCTCAAATTCTAGTTCCTTTGTGTAAAAAGTCTAGTGAGATGCTCTCCCTAAACTTCATCTGTAAAATTAACGTATTAGATTAGGTTAGAGCAACTAGGCAGTTTAGTTAAGATCATGGACTTCGGCTTCAGGAATCCTGGCTCCTGACTTGTGTGTCTTTGGGCAAATTATTCAGCTTAATTTCTTCACCTGTAAAATGGAGGTAATACCCACCACACAGGGTTGCTGTAAGGATTAAATGAGATAATGCATACTAAGTACCTGTTCCAACACCCATGCAACGTTTTTGGAAACATTTACTTCTTTCAACTGTCTTATCGTCCCTCAACCTTCCAGCTTTGAAAGTTCCGGAGTCTATAAATTCTGACCTCAGGCACCCACTTCTTTATGCCTGGGTTCAACTACCGAAGCCCTTACTCTACGTGTCTCAGACTGCACTTTTTAATATTTTCCATTTGCCTTTCTAATCTACCACATTCAGGGGAGAGCAGACTCTTTGAGGCATTCTTTACACACCAATTGGAAGGGAGCTGCTAATTAAAGAATGCTTTCCAAGTGCCAGATGCCAGCTTTATGAGGTTTATAGATGGGAAAACTGAAGCTCAGAGAAGTGAAGTGACTTTCTCAAGACTGTGCAGGCAGAAAGCAGTAGAAGTGGATTAAAAACCAGAACTGTCTGCCCCTAGAAGCATCCACTTCAGTAAAATAGGCAGGCCAAGATAAGCGAAGATGCAGGTGGTGCAGCCCCACTGCCAAGGGAGGGGTTCAGGTGGAAAGTGTAACTGGAAGTTGGAGGTTTGAAAGTGGGAGAGCTCTTTTGCCACAAAACTGCTCCCAGAAAGTTCCTGAGGCTTGAGGTATATGCTAGAACCAAGTGTTTTTGGGGAGATGGAGCCATGGTCAGGGGATTAGCAACCTTATATTACTGCCTTGCTCATGTTCCTTCAGCAAGGACCAACATCATAGGAGGCAGGGGGCTCTGGCCTCATGAGGCCTGCTGTGGTCTGCCCACTGCCTCCTGCCTCAGTGAGACTGGGAAACATGAACTGGCATTTACCCAGACATCAAAATTCACAACATACCTTCCTTCTACCCAGGGCCCAAAGCCTGGCCTGATATTCTGCACCAGGCAGAACTCAGCAAATCTAGTTCATGAGAGGGAAATAGAAGTCCTCTAACCTGGCAGTCCAATTTACTTTTTTTTTTTTTTTAAAGTAAAATTTATTGGGGGAAGTCAGAGCCTTATTATAAAAGGATACATTTTTATCATAGAAACTTGGAAAATAATAGCTATCATTTGAGGAAATATGGATCAGCATAACTTAAAAAGTCTATGAGGCTGGACTCTGTCACTAGCTGGCTATTCCTGCTCAAGCTACTTATCGGAGCCTCAGTTTTCATATCTGGAAAATAATAATAGAACTTCCCTAACAGGATTATTATGCAAATTAAGTTCTTATAACATTGTCACATTATTATTTTCATTTGTTTATTTATTTTTGGTGGTTCCCTGGCTGGGAATCGAACCAAGCCTGTGGCATTGAGAGCTCCGAAGCCTAGCCACTGCACCACCAGAGAACCCCCATATTATTATTTTCAAAAAGGTGTTTTCTAAAAACAAAGTTATGAAAACAAGAGTCTGTGCTCATCTAATTTTGATATTTCTGACTTACGTTTATCCTGCATTTTGGAGGGTTCCACAAATCTTTCCTAAGTCTCTGGGCTCACATAAGATTTGAGTGTTGGGAGGGCATTGGAGGCCAATCTGTCCAGCTTCTAGGTTCAGGATTCCCTCTAAACCTCTGAGATGGAGACCACCATCCTTTTCCTGATTCCTTCCCATGGTGGATGTTCACTGCCTGACGACAGTGTAAAGGTCCTGGACTGAAAGGAGGGAAGTCCTGAATGGGCTCTTGCTGGGACTGTTTGCCCACCTGTAGGTTGAGGAAGGAGAAAGACCTCAGCAGTGGAATTAGAGGACTCTGAAAGTCCCTATTCTTGAGAGTAGACATAGCCCACTTAGCTTTTAGGTCATTTCCTGAAAGATGCTTATCAGCTCTGACCCCTTTAGGACCTAAGAGTTTATTGTGTCCTAGCAGCTTGGGAGGGAAAGGTAAATATTATAATAAAGAAGAGAGAGGTCTACTAAGTTCACGCATTCCCTCGGAATAAACACCTACCTCTCTCCCACTTTCCTCCTCTTCTCCACCTCCATCACCAGAGCCTTGAATCAATCCCTCATTTAGCATGACATTTAGGGCCTTTCTATTATGAGTCCTGCCCTCTACCCTTCTCAATGTTCCAGAAACTATCATGCTCTTTCCTATGTTTATGCCTTTTCTTCCAATGAGAACACCTTCCTTGGGCTTTTCCCCTTGGGAAAATGCCCCTTGATTCTTCAGAAATAACTAAGTGTCCCCTCCTCCATGAAGACCCCCACTCTACATTCTAATAGCCCTGCTGCCATTATAGCATTTCTTATTCAGTTTTGTGATGATTTCAGTATGCATCACTCTTTTGGACTATATACACCTCATGGAAGGGACTCCTACTCATTCATCTTTCCAGACACACACACAATAGGTATTGAGAAATTGCCTGAAATATATGGATGGACAGATGGATGGATAGATGAAGATTTACCTTGGAGAGCTCTATGATGCTATTGGATCACAGTCCTCTCTCAGTGGGGATGAAAGATGCAGGACAGGTAACACTGTAGTGCTATAGCCCGCTTCTCCCGTCCCTCTATCCCTACTGTATTCCATTCCATCATCGAGCTTAAATAAATATTAAGCACCTGCCCTATGTGGGACTGTGATAGGCCCTGGGGACAGTCATCAAAGAACATTGTGAAACTATAATAGGGAGTGACCTGAAGTGTCTTGCATGACTAGGTCCCTCTTGTTCTGCAGGTCTCAACAGAAACATTTCCTCTGAGTGGTCTTCCCTGAACACTTACCTAGAATAGAGCCTCCTTCCATTTCTCTTTTCACATATTACCCTCTTGACTTCATAGCATTTGTTGAAATCTTAAATCACTGTTTGTTTGTTTTTTGTCTGTCTTCCCCCATTCAAGAGCAGGAACTCTGCCTTTTTGTTCATATCTGTATCCCCAGTGCCTAGAGTAGTACCTGGCACACATCAGGGACTTAATAAATATATTATACTATAATATTTTCTTATGATCTATCTTTCATGTCACTAACTCTCTCTTCACTTGTGTCTAATCTGATGTTAAACCTATCCATTGAATTCTTAATTTCTATTATTGTATTTTTAAGTTCACAAATTTCTATTTGGAGCTTTTCTATAATTTCCAGTTCTCAATCTTGTCTTACATGTCTTTAAATATACTAAGCATTGTTATTTGAAAGTTTGGTTGATAATTCAATTATCTGGATCTTCTGTGTAACTGTTTCCATTATTAATATCTGTTGCTTCTCTTGTTTTTTGTTGTTATTGTTGTTGTCGTTGTCATGTTATCTTTCATTTCTGTGAGGGCTGGGCTGTTGTTTCCTGTTCACTCTTACCTCAGGTGTTTGTTACCTTTCATCTAAGAAAAGGGCTTTCTTTACAGAGAAAACGCACGGGGTGTAAAAGAGCCTGGAGCAGCTGGGGAGATGCAGGTTGGGTGTGGCTGAAGGCTAGGGTATGGGGAAGGGATGTTATGAAATCTAACACATGATCTGGAGAGGAAGGCAAGGCCTTTGAATGTCACACTAAGGAGGTTGGTCTTGATCCCTGGGGAGATTTGTAGTGGGTATGGACTGAGATTTTCCCATCTTGCTAGTTAAGGTTCAGAATTCAGGTTTGGAGAAGGTATATAGTAGGACACTGAAGTCAAGAGACAGACTAGGTTCTATCTCCCTCTCTGCCATTACCCTGCCCTTCTTGAGCCCTTTGTAAAATGGGGGTTTCTCTGGGCTCTTTAAGCTTTTTGACCAGAGTTCTGTTCATTCCAGATGTTGTCAAGACGGAATAAAATTGCTCAGAGGGGAGGAGAGGAAAAGGTGTGAAACCCATCTTGTCTCAGGTACTGACAGACTTCAGAGTACTTCCATGCCCCAGGTCCTCGTGACCGTTAAAAACCCTTCCAGCACCCACGAGACCCCGCCACCACTAGCAGCTTGGGCTTACACCACAGCAGAGGCTCGGGTGTAGAAATGAAATGTCCGGGATGTGTAAGAAACATTTTACAACTATGAGCCTGGCATGTAAGTATCCTCACATGCATCTCCAGCACAGAGAAGTGACAACCCAGCTGGGCCCAGGGTTTGGCCTGTCCAGCTGCCTCTTCATAAGAGAGGAGATTGCCCAGGGTGACAGAGCCAATTTTCAGCAGAGCATTCTTGAACTTCAACATGGGCTTCTTATCTCCTGGGCCAGTGCCCTTCCAGCACCTGATACCTCCTTGACTCTCATGAACCCCCAGAATCACTCACCCCCACAGGTGCACCAATGACAGCTACGACTTGAGTCAGGGTCAAATGAGATATCTGATGAAGGAGCTTATGGGGATAGTTCCACTTCCCTCCCCCCTCCCCCATCTCCCCCAGGGACTTCAAGACTCCTGCCCCCTCCCTCTGCACTTCCTGGTTTATTCTCACCAGTGAACTCTCAGTTCTTTCTGGCCAGGGCTGAAGGTCCCTACGGGCCCACTCAGGTTTTTCTGAGGCTGGCAAGAGGAGGCTTACAACAGGAGGCTTGCAACAGGAGGCCCAAAACCATAGAAGGGAAGTGAAAGGGTTTCCTTTCACTATCTGCCATGTTTACTATCTGACATATAATAAGACATGAAACAGACTAAGAAATGGAGAGTGGGTGAGGCTGGAGCTGGGCTACAGAGCCAAACCCTGTATCTTCCAGGAGGGTGAGGGACAGGGAATCAAGACTTACTCATTGACTCCTAGGGCAGTCCCAGAGTTTACACACATGGCTATGGCTTCCGACAGACGTGGATTCAAGTGCAAATGAAATTGGCTCCACCATTTATTACCTTGAAAAAGCCACTTCACATCTAAGCCACAGTTTTCTCATTAGGAAAATGAGGATTGTTATAAATCCTACTGCAGCGCCCCACTGAGGCAATAAAGTGAGAGAATGTACGAAGAATGGAGAATGGAGCACTGTTCAAGCAGCTTTGTGATTCCCCCTCATCCCCTGCCCCTTGCTGGGACTTCGCAGCCACCTCCCACCCCAAATATCTTCTACTGCAGTTTAGTCACCTGGTTGTCCCTCCACTAGCACCCCTCTCATCCATCCTAGATTGATACAACAACTGCTCTTTTGTTTTTGTTTGGTTTTGGTATGTGGGTAGCTCCCTGACTGGGAATCGAACCCAGGCTGCAGCGTTGACAGCGCCGAAACCTTAAGCCACTGCACCACCAGGGAACTCCCCAACAACCGATCTTTACCAAATCACAAAATACTATGTCTTAAGAAACTGCATAAATAATTCACTTGTCTTCTTTCCAGACTCCTAATGTAGTGCTCCATCGTTTTCACATAAATCTATCATTCCATCCTACTCCCAACCCCCAAATCTTAATGTTCTGAACCCGTGGAACCATCTACAAGCAACCTTACCCTGAAACCTAATCTATCCCAACCTTTTCTCTTTCAGCTCTGATACTGTGCCCCACTCTTCTCCTAAATAACATTTATATACTATTTACTATATGTTGGCACATTTAAAAGGGTTATATTGCATTTAATCCTCCGGCAACTCTTGTTAAAGGCTCAGAGAGTTAGTTTCTAGCCCAGGGTGTCAGAATTGGTAGGTGATTAAACCAAGATTCAATCCCCAGTAGGTGTAACTCCAAGTCCAGCAGCCTATGTACTGCCCCCACTGGTTTGCCCACCTCTCATTCCCTGGGATTTGGCTGGGCCCAATCCAGAATGCATCATTAGCCAGGACCTTATAATGTAGAGCCTGGTGTCCTCAACCACAAGATCTGCAGAAGGAAGCAGCGCCTCATAGGCCCGCCTCTCTGGTTAAAAGGCAGCCAAGCCAAAAGGGGCCTGCAGACAGCTCTGTGCTCATCTCCAAAGGCTGCTACCAAGAGAGCTACCAAGATCCTCCCAAGATGAAGGGCTTCCTCTTCCTCGTATTTACCATCAGCCTGCTGGTTATGATTCAGGTAAGAGCAGCCCCTCAAGAGCCCCTGGCATCACCACCTAGGACTCCCCGGACCTGCTTGGCATGGAAGGGAGGGAATGCAGGCTCCTGGGCATCCAGTCTCCTCCCACGGGAATACAGGAGGACGGGCTCAAGCAGAGGAACCAAGGACTCAGGGGGCCTGGCTCCCAGCTTCCCAGCCCTTCTGACTGAGGTCAGATTGCTTGAGGGCTGCCCCTGAACAGAAGCCTGTACCCGAGGCTGAGGAGCATTTGCAGGGTGCCAGGTACACTGAGGGACCCACAGGATGCCGTGGCGTAACAGGCAATTAAGAGGCTGGGAAGACAGCTCTGAGTGAGAATGGCACCAACCCACAGGGAACCCGAGACCTGCTCTTATTGGGAAGGGGCCAGGAAATGTTCAAGGGGAGCCTGCTCCAGTTTGGGAAGTGGCAGGGAACCCCTGGGGAGAGAAGCCTGGGTGTCGGGGAACGTAGATGGTAGGAATCTTCCACTCTAGAGTCTCAAAGCCACCTGCTATCCTGGAAGCAGCTTCGCAGTACTGCCTGTACCCTGAGGGCTCGAGGCAGCACAGGAGCCAGGAGCCAAGTTCTTGATCAAGAACAGCTTGATCAAGCATCAAGAAAAGTGTGAGCACCATCAGAAACAGCTGACCTCTCCGTCAAGCGCAGCTTTAGCTCTAGTTTGATCAAGCATTGAGAAGTCTGATCACCATGTGACCATTACTTCAGGAAAGAAATCGCACCCCCACACCTATCCACCCACGCGCACTTTGCCAGGTGCCTTCTCACCAGCCCTGTCTCATGTGACCACGCTCCCCGCTCCCTGCCCCCACGATTGTGATGGATTCTTCTCCCCATTCAGATGAAGAAACTGAGGCTCAGAGAGGCTCAGCCCCTGGCCCACCTAGTAAGGTTAAGGGCTGGGGCCACAGGCTCTCCAGTCTTCCACATGCTGGAGGAGCAGATGGCCTGTTACAGGTGACAGGAAGGTTCTGTGGCAGATGGGCCAGGGACTGCCTCTGACCCTGCCTGTGTGGAGGCAAGAAACAGCCAATTGTTTCCACAGGACTTTGTGCCAGAAGTCATGATCATGGGACAGAGAAGTGGGGACTACTGAGTAGGGGAACTGTGTCTCTAAACAACAAACACGGGGTTGAAAAGCCCCTGAACCCGCCCCGCTTCTCCTCTTGCAGATACAAACCGGAGTCTTGGGAAACAAGACCACCTTGACCACCAAGAAAAGCCACAGCGCGGCCCCAGCACTCAGCAGCCTGGGTGGTGGCAGTGTCCTTCTCTTCTTGACCAACGCCCTCATTCAGCTCTTTCACCTCAGCTGAGATGACATGCCTCGGCCCTAGCCGTGTCCCCCGAGACAGCTGCTACCATCGCTACCAATGGAAGCTCCCCCACCCCTAATCCTTGGGAAGGGTTGATGCCAGAGATCACCAGTTGTGGGAACTGATAAGCAGAGACTTGGGGACAATGGCCAACACAGGGAGGTACTGATATGCAGGGGCTAGCATCAACCAGCTGGTGGTCAATAAAAGTTGTCATGTACTTGGTATGAGGTCTTGTATGTGTGGTTACTGGACATTACCGGGCCCCAAAAGCCAGGTTTGCAGGAGCACCAAGGAGCCTCCCATGCCCTCCCTCATCAGCAGGAGCTGATGCCAAGGAGTTCCCACCCCCTGCTTCCCCCGGCCCCTGCTTCCCCCACTCCAAAGTCCAAATGCTGAGGCCCCTCCCCTTAGGATCACCTTACAGGGACGGGCCCAGAACCTGCCATCCTCACGCTCCCCTTTAATTTCCTTTGCTTTACCTGTCCCTAAGTGTTTGGGAACGATGGTCTCAGCAGACCCCTCCCCCCACCTAGACCCTGGACTGCCCCAGCAGCAGAAGCTCAGCGAGCTCCCCACCCCAGTATCTAGGTGTCTTCAGAGTGACAGATACAGAGAGAACAACCCTCCTCCTAGTCTCTAGGGGTTCCCAGCCTCATAGGGGTTCCTGTCTCCAACCACCTTTACCCTGCTATCTGTGGGCTAGGGAGGCACTCTAACCACTCCTACCCTACCCCTCCTAGGTTTGGGGTGGTGGTATTGGGGGCTTGACCATCTCTGCCTCTCCCTGAGGACTTTGACTAAGGAGCCCAGAAGTGCATGCTAGATTAGGGGACAGCTCTTCTCTGTCCTGCCCTCTCTGAGCCTCTGTTATGGCTTGACTGAGGACAAACCTTTAGGCCTTGAGACCAAATCAGGGGAGATTGAGAGGAGCCCTGGTGGGCAAGGTGCTTGGGGTGTGCCTCCCACTCACCTCTCCTACCTGGCTTACTGTGCCTCCATCCCACTGAACCTCCAAGTTTCACCCCTGGACTTATATGCATGTCTAGAACACTTCCTCTGCCACCCCCTAGCCTGGCTGACTCGTTCCCATACTCCACATCTCAGCTGAGCAGTCTGCCCTGAGCCCCTAAATGGTTTAGATTCCTTCGTGTACTCCTCCACTTCTGTCCTTACTCTGTCACTCAGTGTATTACCACCCTACTCTCAGAACCTTCCAATGGACCTGGGAATTCTGACGGAAACTTGAGCAAGAGGCTTGGCTCGTGCCCACTCAGTGCAACGCCAGACCTGGTTGAGAGCAGACTCTAAGGACATATCATTTGGGGTGACTGCATTAAAAACAAACAGAAATCATACTCAACCAGTTAGTCTGGTCCCACGGCTCCCTCTGATGGCCGAGGGAGGCCTTACATCTGAGTCCCAGAACAAGCCGGAGGTAGGTGAGCAAATCCTTACCCCACTCTCAAATATCAAGGTGCACAGAGATGAGGATACTGGGAGCATATTAGAAAACAACTTATATTACAACAACAAAACCTATACAAACATTTCATCCTGGGGAAAGCCACCAGGGCAGGGGAGAGTGGGTGTCAAAGCACATGGACGGTCCAGATCTGGGACGCCCTGTCCTTGGCCAGCTCCCACAGCACCGCATGGTCCCGGTCATAGCCCCGGCCACCTGGGGAAGGGGGTAAAAGATGGGGAGATGGTCAGAGAGAGTTGGGGACTCTGTCACCCTCCGCCCACTCAGGAGCCCTCTCCCCACACATCCCCACCTTACCCTTCACATCTAGGATCTGGCCCTCAAACATCTGGCTGCAGATGTGACCCGATTCATTGATGCTCCACGTCTGGCGGGGCAGGCGGCTCTCAGCCCACAGCACCACCTTGGAGCCTGTGCTGGGGGGTCCAATAACCTGCAGGCTCATGGAGGGGGCCACCTGAGGCCCCAGGAGGTCGTCAGGTACTGCTCCTCCCCACCCTACAGGGACGCCACCAAACCAAAGGCGCCCAGACACATCGGCTTTTTTTTTTTTTTTTTTTGCTTTTTGGTATGTGGGTAGCTCCCTGGCTGGGAATCGAACCCAGGCCTCAACGCTGACAGCACCAGCGCTGAAGCCTTAAGCCACTACACCATCAGGGAACTCTGACACATCGGCTTTGTATCTGGACTGTGACCCTGGGCAAATCTCTTAATCCTGAGCTCTGGTGTTCCTGGGGATGGGAATTCCCAAGTGCTGGTTATTATAAGGGTTCAGTGTGAGAAACCATGAAAGGGTTGAAAAAGTATTAGCTCCTCTAGGAAGCCTTCCATGACTGACTTTAGCATCAGGCAAGCCTCCGCACACGTACTGGCGATGTGACTCCGCCAGTTACTGAATTTCTGTGCTCTGCTTTTCTCACCTGTAAAATGGAGAGTAAAACAGGGCCTGCCCATCGTGTTCTCTAAGGATTATGGGGTATCTTTGTGAAAGGTTTAATGTAGCACCTGGAATATTCTTTTACTCGTGAAAGACAAACCCCCTTTAATAGCCTAGAAAGACCTACACCCCCATCTCATCTCCTGCTACTTCTTCCCTCACTCAATTCACTCAGGTAGCCTTGCTAGTCCTGAAAAATGCCAGGCATGTTCCCACCTCAGGGCCTTTGCACTTGCTGTTCCCTCTGCCTGGAACACTCTTCCCTGAGACATCTGCATGGCTGCCATCCTCAGATGTCACCTTCTCAGAAAGGGCTCCCCTTATCTACTGCACTTCTCATCATCTAAGGCACTATGATATTTAATTCATTTAAGTTGTTTCTGCCTCTTCCCCCAGGATGTCAGCCTCATGAGGGCAGGAGTTGTTTATCTTCTTTACTGCTATATTCCCAGCACCTAGAACAGGGCCTGGCGCATAGTAGGTGCTCAGAAACTATTTGTGGAGTGAATCTATCATTGTTAATAAGATCCAAGTTCTGTCACAGGATAGCAGAGCTAGGAAGTCCCCTAAAAGCATTTGGTTCCATGCTCTTGGACTGAGGCTCAGACAACAGCCTGAATTGCCCAGAGGTACACAGCATGCATTCTCTACCTTTCCAAGATACCTGTATGTAACTCTCTGTCTCTCTGGGCCAAGGGTGGGTGGTGTTCCTGGCTGAGCTGGGATTCCCTAAGGTGGGCTTGCGTGTGCCTGGGGCCCTGATGTTCCTGTCCCAGTCCCTAAACTGGTACCTGGTTCTTCAGCAGTCCATCTTCATAGTACCAGATATAGCTGCCTCTAGCTCCGGGCTCAGAGACCACCACACGGCCCGCCTTCATGTCCTCCACGTGGTCTGGCACTGCCAGGAATCCCCCCAGTGCCGCATTCCAGAGGCGGAAATAAGCCCGGCGCTGGTGAGATGGAGAGCTGAGAGTCAGGGCCCCTGGACAGGGATGCTCCCACCTGGGGCCCCAAACCCCTCAACTCTGAATCCTCCAGTATCCTAAGGTCCCAAGCCCTCCTTCTTGCTCCTAAACCTTCCTCAGCCCTGCTTTAAGTCATCCCTTCTTTCCCACACAAATACCAAGGGCACATCCATAGCACATACCCACGCCCACAGTTCCATGTCCATAGATACCCACAGACACATGAAGAGGAACACACTGGCAGATACACTCAAGGTCCACATGGTTGCACAGAAGTTTGCAGCAGACACAAACACATGGATACTCACAGCTATGCAAACTCACACATCCTAACCGATGCATGGGTCCCCCTAGCCTGCCCCATGCCAAGCACTTATGCTTGCTAAAAAGATGGATGCAGGTAGCCATACAAACATGACACACACATTCATGCTGAAGAGGTACCACGGTGGGGCAGACACTGCATGCTCAGACATCAGACCAGGCTCTGCCACAAATCAGCTAGTGCCTCACATACTGGTGGTGGTAGTAATAGTAATAAGCATTACAGCTAATGTTTGTTGAGTGCTGACCCACTCAAGCACCGTTGTAAGGGCTTTACATACACTATTTATCTTCAGTCCCCCAAACAATTCTGTCATGTGTGTTATCCCCATTTTAAAGATGAGATAGCTGAGGTCCGTGAAGCTACAGTACTTGCCCAAGATTCCAGAGCAAATCCTTGTCCACTTCTTTGGGCCTTTATTTCCCCATCTGCAAAATGTGGGGGTTGGAGATAATCTCCAAGATTTCTTCTACCACTGATGTTATAAGAGTCTGCGAATATAGGGACCACACAATATCCTCATACAAAGACACACACACTCTCAATGGTGTCACAAATACAGGCATGTGTAGTCATAAACACACTCTGACAGATTTGTCCACATACACAACCACAAGTCACCTCCAGAGCAAACATACACAGGGACACAAATGAGGTCAGACACAGAAATACCCTCAGATGGGCACATGTGTGCATGCACACACACATATGGTTGTGCCTCCACATTAATGCACATGTACAGAAATGAGACACACGTCCCAACGTGTGGACACACATTTCCCAAAGTGAGGTGTGCTTACTACTACTGGGTTGTACATGAGATAGTTTTCAATCCTATGTGGATAAACTGATTGTTAAACATTTAATGGTAATGTATTATATTATTTTTATCATTATTATTTTAATTATTATATTGTCTATTAAGGAAAAAAAATCATACACCAACATCAAACCCATAATTTTATGAATATTTTTGCTTAGGATAAAGGAAAAAAAAAGGTGAGTTGATTTACAGAAAAATATTAAGTAGATAATGGTTCAAGAAGAATGATATGGGAAAAATTGTGACAAAAGCACACAAATGTTGAGTTTGGGAAACCTGGGAAACACCCAGACAGGCCAGCAGAAACACACTCAACCTGACATGCTACCCACCTGCTTGATGGGGTAGAGGGAACCCACCCTCTGGGTCCCACTGTAGGTCAGCCAGTTGGTGATCTCGCAGCTGCCCACCAGCCACTGGCGGCCCCGGAAGTCACTGTGCTCACATAGCACCCAGCTGGGTCCAGCAAGTGCCAGAGACAGAGAGGAAGACAGACAGGCAGACAGGTGGAGGAGGAGGCACAGATGTCAGAATATTCTCCATCTCCCTTTTTCTCCTGCCTGGGGTTAGGATGCTGAGGGGAGAAAGGGAGGCTGGGAAGTGGATTTGGGGTTTGCAGGGCAGAGGAGGGTCCTAGAGACCCTCCCATCCCACCCCTGGGCTGGGGTCCAAGCCCTGAGAACCAACAACCCTCCCCATCTGCATTTCTCCCTCCTCTTGTCTGAGAGGGGAGTGAAGAGGGAAGTGGGAGAGGGTAAGAGGCCAGGGACCAGCTCTCACCCACTAGTAGCCCCCAATCCCATGCTGCCCCACAACCCACTCACGTGCCCCCCTGGATCCGCACGGACAGCACGTGGTTGTTGAAGCCCTCAGCTTGCAGGCTCCGCACCTCGCTGTTGAGTTCAATCTCCTTTCCCTCAAAGCACTCCAGTCCGTACAGGAAAATGGAAGGCTCTGAAAAGTGCTGGGGCCCCGGATCATGCAGAGGGGGTGAGGCCATGAGAGCCTCAGCCCCAGACTCAGCCCCCCGACTCTCAGATGGGTATTTCAGGCCCTCTACCCTCCTGATTTTTGGACAATGCCAGTTGGGTATCCCTCAGATTCTCAGATATAGCATGTGCCAGAATGGGCCCCCCATTGGCCCCCAAACCTCCTGCCCAGTAAATGGCACTTCTGAAAGTAATATACTAGTAATACTGGTAATTATAGCATTCCTCAGATATTCAGGGCTCACTACATGCCAGATTCGATGCTGAGCACTTTACATGATTTCATTATAACTTCTCAACAACCCTATGAGGAGGGGCAACTGAGGCTGGAGAAGATTAAACCACTTGCTCGAGGCCCTAAAGCTGGGCTTCAGAACCAGGTCTCTGTCTTTAGAGCCCAGCATGTAGTTGCAAAGAGCTTGGACTCAGGACCTGGGCTATCTCAGGGAGAACCTGGCTCTGCCTGTTATCAGCTATGTGACCTGGAAAAGTAGCATGACCTCTCTGTGCCTCAGTTTCCACATCTAGAAAAGGGAGATGGTAATAGTAACAAACCTTATAGGGTTGTGGTGAGGATTAAATGCCTTAGTATACAGGAGGCCTTTAAAATACTGCCTGGAGCATGGTGTGTGCTCAGTAAATATCAGCTGTTCTGCTCGTGCTGCTGCTGCTGGCCGGCCAACCCCATCAGTCACCAAGTCCTACAGACTTTAGCTCTTTAATATAGCCCATGTCACTTCTCTCCACCTCTTCCCTGGTCCAGGAAATCATGATGCTGGCTTACTATAGTAGCAACCTCATTGCCTTGCTCCTACCCATTCATCCTCCACATGACAGCAAAGCCACCTTTCTGTGTCACTCCTCCCTGCACAGAACCACCGCCTCAGCAGTGCAGCCCCTGCCCCCAGTGCACCTAGTGCTAGTCCCTCCTGTCCCTGTACCACTTCCGTATCTGGACATACCACTCTGCACTGCAGTCTTTATGTCAATGAAACCTTAGGTTCCTTGAAGGTGGGGGCTGTGTCTGATTTATTTCAGTGTCCCCAGAACCTATCTCAGCAGATGCTCAATCAATCTTTAGTAAGTTAAACTGGCTTTGAAGCCCTGGGGAACCTGGGGTGGCTCTGAGGAAGACTGGATTCAAGCCCCAACAGCCCACTCAGTAGTGAGAACAGGCTCAGGATGACCTCAGCAGCACCCCCGCCTCAAGGGTTGTCTGGAACTAGACAGGTATACTCACCGGGGGTACTTTCCGGAGAGAGCCCAGGACTGTGGAGGCTAGGCAGCCCATGGCCGTGAGAGTGGGGAACTCGCCCTCCGAGAGAATGTGCTGGTCACCCTCAAAGTTATTCTCATCAAACAAAATCCAGCTGGGGAAGGAGAAGAGTAAGGGGGTGTGAGTGGGTGGATACTTGTTCCTGCCCTGTCCTCAGCCTGCCCAGGCCCCCTCAGATACAGCAGAGTGGATGCACACTTGATCATGACCCCTGGTCCAGAGCAGGTCAAGGATGAACAGGCAATGCAGGAACTGAGAGCAGACTTAAGACAGGACTGACTGAAATTATAGTGCCCCTAGTGAGGGAAATTTGGTGACACCAAGCAAAACCCTATGCACAATTACTTAGCAATCCCATTTATCAGAATTATCCCAAGGACCCCCTTCAAAAACATAAAATGACACATGCACAGGCCATTTGTTACAGCACTG
The DNA here is from genome assembly GCA_004026885.1 of Lyroderma lyra. Taxonomy (NCBI): domain Eukaryota; kingdom Metazoa; phylum Chordata; class Mammalia; order Chiroptera; family Megadermatidae; genus Lyroderma; species Lyroderma lyra. The sequence continues at coordinate 108,961 of PVJL010004687.1, read as the reverse complement.
TTGGCAATGGCCAAGAGTGGTCACAGCCCAAAAGTCCATCAGTAGGGGACTGTTTAAATATATTAAAAACCTGGAGTATAATATAGCAGTAAAAAGGAATAAAGAGGAGCTCTTCAAGTGATCTCCAAGTTGAGTAAAAAACAAAAACAAGGTATGGTATAACATAGTGTTTATAGTATGCTTTTTTAAAAATTTAGATATAATTCACATACCATAAAACTCACTCTATTAAAGTGTACAATTTGGTGGTCTTTAGTATGTGTACCAGGTTATAGTATGCTTCTTTTTGGGTAAGAAAATGAGGGAGGAAAGAAATAAAATTATATCTGGTTTCTACAGTTTTTTTTGTTTGTTTGTTTGTTTTTTTTTTTTTTTTTTTTTTTTTTTTTTTTTTTTTTTTTTTTTTTTTTTTGCTTTTTGGTATGTGGGTAGCTCCCTGACTGGGAATCGAACCCAGGCCGCAGCGCTGACAGCACCAGCGCCGAAGCCTTAAGCCGCTACACCATCAGGGAACTCCCTGGTTTCTACAGTTTTATGTAAATTTATATATAAGTGTATATTTGCTTATATCTTAAAAAAATAAATGAATAAACTAAACTCCAAAATAAATAAATAAATAAATAAAAGATCACCATTGGGGAAGGAAGGACAAAGGACAGAGATGGAAGCTAAAGTTTTTAAGACTTGACTTTGTTGAACCCCCTAACCTCAAATAATGACCTCTGGGAGGTAATCAGGTTTAGATAAGGTCATGAGGGTACAGTCCCCATGATAGGATTAGTATCCTTGTAAGAAGAGAAAGAGATAGGCGCTCTCTGTCCACCATGTGGGGTCACAGCCATCTGCCAGACAGGAAGAGGGCCCTCACCAGGGAGCTGAATCAGCCAGCACCTTGATCTTGGACTTTCCAGCCTCCAGAACTGTGAGAAAATAAATTCTTGCTGTTTAAGCCACCCAGTGTATGGTATTTTGTTACAGCAGCCCAAGCTAGGGCAGAAAACATTGAAAATATTTTATGTAATTAAAAAACAGAATTAAATAAAAATGAAAACTATTCCTAAAAATTAAAATAAATTAAACTAAATAAATAACCCTAACTGTATATATCAGGTTGATGGCACAACCACACAGAAAACACACACATTATTTCAAATGTCTTAAAAACAGTATTTTGAACTGTATATGCCAAATGGGTTGTAAGTGAATGTTTTGAAGACAAAATGAATCACAGAGAAACCTCAAGTAACATTTAATGGTTTTTACTGATAGTAGTAATATTAGTATTATAATTCTCAAACACCTAGCATGCAGATTTTGGTCTCTAAATACCATTCCTCACTAAAAGGAACCAGAGTTCCTTGGGAAATGGCTGATTCCAAGTTTGGACAAAAAAATGCAAAGTTATCCTGGAGCATCTCATTTTACTAGAAAAACAAAGAAGTATAAAAATAAAAACAACTATTGGGGGTCATATCAAAAGGACCCAAGAGGCAATTGAAGGGGCTCCCATTTACCAAAGATCGAACAATTTGAGCCACAAAAGAATAGTGATTCCAATAGATTGAAACATTCCAAATCCATTAAAATCCATGAGTTCACAACAGTACCTAAAATAAAAAAAGTCTTCATTGGTCAGCTTTGGAGGTTGCTAGGGCATCAATTCAGAAATTATTCTGAAAATTGATCACGAGAAAGAAGCAAACATTGATCCTTGGAAAAGATCAAATTGCTTTCTTTTTGTATAAACTATTTCAGGTAAACAAATAGTTGAAAAGGGAAATTCCTCTTTGTAGAAGTAGTCCTGCTAATATATGCAGAATGAATACTAAAAATTGGAAAATCAACATTTTGTAATTTCTAAAAATGTAATGAATCTAGGCAATTATCATCAATGGATACTATAACCATTCGGTGAAAGGCAAATGGGGAATCTTATGATGTCGGGACCTTAACATCATTAAAAGTGGGACAAGAAGACACAGGCCTCCTAATGTTGATACAGTGGGAAGCACAGAGCACCACCTATAGTCTATTGCCAACAAAACAAAGCACCCTCAATCTCTTCAAGCCTCTAGATCTAACTACCAGTTTACAGAAAGTATGGGGCACTGAGGAACAAGTTCAAAGACACCACCAGGAAGCAACGGCCAAATACAGAAGATGAAAAAAACAGGGCAAATTATTGGGTTTCTTTGAACAAATAAATAGAGTAAAACAAAAAGAGGAGGGAGTCTTGTTATACATTAGAAACCAAATTGACCAAATGCAATGTGTGTACCCTGTTTAGAACCTGAAAGCAAAAAAAAGAAAAAAAAAGAACTAATTTTGCAAAGGCATTTTTGAGACAACAGTATAAATTTGAACATAGACTTGATGTTAGGTAATATTAAGAATTGCTGTTACTTTTATTAGCTGTGATAATAACCTGTGGCTCTGTGTATGTAGGTGTGGGGGTCCTTTTTTATTAGAGATACATGCTTAAGTACGAGTATTTACCTATAAAATTTTATGTTGTGTCAGGGATTTTTAAATACTCCACACATACAAAAAAAGGCAGAGGGCTACATGAACCAAGATCGGAGTTCTTTATAACTATAGTATCTACAAGTTTTACATTTTCCATTAAAATTTTTTAAATTTATTTTCATTGTTAGACTTATTGGGGTGACATCTGTTAGCAAGGATTACATAGGTTTCAGGCGTACAATTCTACAGTGCACTGTCAACTTGTATAAGAAGTTCACCACTCCATTAAAATTTTATTTTGCTTCGTTGAATGATTCGGAACAGAATAGTTAATTTCAAGGAAGCCAGAGTAAGGACATCATTGAAAGACAGGCCCTCTTCCTGCAGCCCCGATTTCCAAGCTGAGTTAAACGCTTCAGAAAGGCGGGTGTGCCCTGCCTCCTGCCCCCCCACCCCCACCCCGCTCCTCCGAGCCTCCCCTCTCCCACATCCTTACCTGCCGCCCTGGACACGGCAGGACTGGGGCTGGAAGGAGGCGGGCAGAGAGGTCTGGTCATCCTCAAATGAGATGTGGTCTCCCAGGAAGTCGGGATCGGAGAAAAGCTGAATCTGGGGATGGAGACGGGAACAGTCGATGGAGGTGAGGCAGAGAGAATGGGGAAGAGGGAAAGAGATCTGAAATGAGGGAAGAGGAGAACGACGGAGACTCCCACCAGCTTCTTACCTTTGAGACAAAGTGCAGATTGTGCTCCCCGACCTGAAAGGAGGAACCAAAGTTTCGACACTTAACGACGGCACCAGCCGCTAGCCTCAGTTCCTCTGTTTTAATGTTCTCGAACCTAACCGTAGCTATTCCACAGCTCAGGTACGTATTAGCTCCGCCCTTTCCAGAGGCCCCGCCGCCGTGAGCTCGGAGCTAAGTCCTTCCAGTCCCGCCCTCACGCGGCGGGCGCTCCGCAGGCCCCAAGACCCACCCTCCCCAGGCCCCGCCCCTGCGGCCGGCACGCACCTGCAGGACCGGCTGCAACGAGGCGAGGGCGCTGTTGCCTGCACCCCAGTCGTCGCAGTTGCGGTACACCCCCTTCTCCAGCACGTACTGTTCCCCGGAGAAGCACACCTCCTGATAGGCCACCCACCTGCAGGAAGGGCGGGGCCGCGGGTCAGTGGGGACCAGACGGTGTGAGTGCTGAACAGCCCCCCCGGCCCGCCCCGCTCCGGGGGTCACTCACACGCCGCTGAGCACGTGGATAGCCTGCGTGTGGGGGCCGTGTCCAGCCAGCTCCACGTCCGGCAATGCCTCGCTCACCTCCACGCTGTGCCCCTCGAAGTCCATGGCCTCAAACAGTATTACAGCCGGGTCTGCGAAGTCCTGTGTCCCAGGGACAGTCAGGTCTCTCCCGCCCACCGATTAAATCCCTGGGAGTGCCCAGACCCCAGGGAAGCAGCCTACCAGGGGACTTTAGGGTGAGGCGATCAGGGTGGCCTGGGGAGGAGCAGCAGGATGAAAAGAGGCTAGACTTCAGGGAGCACAGTAGGGTGCTCAGGAGAGCAGGGAGATCGAACACAAATTCTTCCCTCAACATATTGTACCGCGGGAAGTATGGCTGTGGCCAGAGGCCCAGTTGCCCTTGCTTACCGTCCGGATGACCCGCAGGGAGGTCAGCGCCTCGTCATAGCCTCCCCAATGTGACCAGTCAGCATATTCCCCTTCCTCCAGCAGATACTGGTGGCCCCGGAAGCCCTCCTTTTCATAGCCCACCCAGCTAGGGGAGGACGGAAGAGGACAGTCAGTCACTGCCCCCACCCCTAAGCAGTGCAGGTCACTCCCCACCCCCAGGGTAGAGGCCAGTGGAGAGGATAAAGTAAAAGGAAGGGTCCTGGGTCCTCACCAGCCCCCGAGAATTCGCAGGGACCCCACAGAAGCCAGGTGTGGGCTGTGGCTGTCCTCCGGCTGCTGAAGATTGTAGATGTCTCGGCTAACTTCCCAGCTCCGCCCCTGAAATCCTGGGGCTTCATACAACACAGCCTGTGGGAGAAGGCTGATGAGGTTGGTGGGTAGTGATTGGACCCAAACACACCCAGCCAGCCCAGGATGGCTCTGCCCTGCATCAGCCTGGAGCTAAGCCTCCCCGCACGTTCACTGAGCCCCAAGCCCTTACGTAACTCCTGTCTCTTCTCTGACCTCTGATCTGGTACCTACACATCAAAAGTCAGTTCCTAGTGAGCCCATCAGGTTCCACCCTCCCAGACCCAGCTTCTAGCCTCCAGGGCCCCCCTCTCCCATCTTCCAGTCCAGACCACTATAGCCACACACATATGCACACCCCCACCTAAAGGCCCTCTTTCACCCAGAAGCCCAGACTCTTACCTTGGGCTCCCCTGGCTTCTCCACTCGTGGGCAGCCCTGCAGAGGAGACAGAGCTGAGACACTGTGCTAGAGGTTGGGAAAACAGCCAGGGCTGGTGACCTAGGATTTACTTGATCCTGAGACCTGTAAAACTGGCTGACCCCATGTCCTCCCTCTCCCCCAACCCTTGGATTAATCCCCCACTCTCTGTCAATCCCATTCCTAGTAGGAGCTCCCAGGCCCTGCCTCCTGCCTCAGACTGCAGGACAAAGCTACTTGGGACCAGCTTCTCCTTACCAATCTCATGGGCTTCAGGGAACCCACTCTGGAGTTAGGTGTACTCCAGTCCTCCAAGTTGCGGTACTCTCCAGGTTCCAGGATGCAGGGAGTGTCTTTGAAGAAAGGTTTAGGGTACAGCAGCCACCTGGTGGGAGGCAGAGAGGCACCTGCACCCCATACGCCCAGGAACACAGATTGGTGGATAGAAGGGAAGGTTTAGAGGGAAGAAGGAGGTTTTGGGGGAGAGGCCCCTGTGCAGAGGACTCTGGAGGACATTTCAGGCACCTATAATCTCTTGCAGTAGCCACTCCATCAGTCTACCTTCCTCTGGCCTGGCCTTCTCTAATTTCACACAACAGCTAGAGAGTTCTTTCTAGCACACATGTCTGCTTGAACACCCCCAGTAATTCACTCCTAGTTCGCCTCGCAACGCAGCCCAGCTGCACTAGAGGCCCTTCAGTCTGTCCCCCAGCCTTCCGCCTGGGCCTCACACCTCCCCACGTGCTGCTTTCTCTGGACAGACTGAACTTTTGAAGCTTAAGATCTCTCACCTCTGGGCCTTTGAAGGTGTTGTTCCTCCTGTCAGATATACTCTTTCCCCGTTTGTTCAATTAACAGATATTTAGGGGGCATCTACCCTGTGCTAGGCTCTACTTCAGGCTTCAGTGATACCGTAGTGAACAAAACAGACAAAATCCCTGCTGTCAGGGAGCTCACATTCTTCCACAGCCAACTCCTCCCAGCTGAGGTGTCTCCTCCTCCAGGAAGGATTCTCTGACCTCAGGCTGATTTGGTGCTTACCTGTGCTCCCACACCTCCGTGCTCCCTCATCCCAGAACTCTGGATTGCCACTGTCTGCTTATTTGCTTGTCCCCACCAGTAGACTGAGTACTTCTTGAAGGCAGGAACTGTGTCCTGTCACTTCTGTGTCCCCAGCACCCAGCATAATGAATATTAAATGAAGGGATTCCAGAACAACCCAGACTCACAGTCCTGTGGTGACCGTGGCAGATGCCACCTGCAGGGGCCTCTCCAGGCTCTGGGGGTCCTCCAAGGCCTCAGTTAGCTTTACTTGCTGCCCCTTGAGACCCTCCTCAGAGTACAGACTGATCTCTGGGGTAATGTAGTCCTGTGGGAGAGGAGTAGAAAAATGAAGTGTAAAGCAGCACCTGCCCCCACCTACTTCCCCAAGTCTGCAGTCAGGGCTCCAGGGGAGCCCCTGCAAACCTTTGTGGCTGTCTCCCCAGAAGCCAGGAAAATGACTGGAGTATTCTCTCAAGGTCAGCCAGACAAGCCCGAGACCAAAGTCCTGGTCCCACACTGAGCCTTCAAGACCTGAGCCCAAAGGTCCCAGCAGGTGACTGCCAAATGCAAGCGCTTCCCCTTGCCTCTGGGCAGCGTGACTTCCAGCCTGGTGGAGGGATGGTGGGATGGAAAGCTGCTTCCTGAGGTCTAACTCTGACCCTTCCTTTATGTACCATTCCTGCCCCTGTCCATGCTGGCTCCACCTGTTCCACATCCAGGAAGTAGCAGGATCTCTGCGTTCTGGGTTCTTCCTCACTAGAACCATTTGAATTCACTCACTCCTTCATCGTATATTTATGAAGCATCTACTGAGAGCAAGGCATATAGCATCCCATCTCACTTAGTCCTCCCAATGAGAGTTATTACTCCGTTTTGCAGACTAGGAGAGTGAACCTTGGTGAAGTTAAGCAGCCTGCCTGAAGGCACAGTTTGTAAGTGGCAGGGTCAAGAACAGAGCAGTTTAGTCGTTCACTTTTGCAAACCAGCACCTCCCGTGTGCCTGGAACACATTAGGTGCCCAGTCGATGCTGCACGAATCAAACGAATCCAGGTCCAGCTGACTTCAAAGCCCTTGTTTTTCTCTTGTGCCTCATTACCTCCCACACGGAGATGCTTTTACCGTGAGAAGCTCACAATAAATTGTCCACCAACATTTGTGTGTTTCTGGAGAGGCTTTGAAAACTGTCACCTCCTTCACGTGGCTGGGCCATTGCCCTAGTTTACACTCGTCATCTCCCATCCTCTCTTACCAGGAGGATTGCAACAGTTCTGGACTTGGAGTTATTCCTCCTTTCATTAAACACAAAACCAAACGTCTGACCGGCCCTGCTTTCCCTTCTGGCTCTCCTTGGTAGCCAAGATAGTCTTGTCAAGCTTAATTTCCGTAGCTTGTAAATTGGCGTTATGAAAAACAATGCTGTTTTCTTTCCCACGTTGCAGATATGGAACTATAATATGGACTACATCTTTTCAAACCACGCACCCCTCCCTCATATTCAGAGGTATCCCTCAGATGGAAGGCACAGCCCTTCCTGGTCTTCCTGCCTTTGGGCTCCCCATCCAGTCTTTTCTCCTCCTGGCAGCCAGAGGGATGTTTATAAATCTGATTATATGGCTTTCCTGCTGCAAACCCCACCCTGATACCTTGCAGGACAGAGAGTAGGTCTCCCCCATCCCACACCCCCACTGTAGGCGTGGATGCTAGCTCACAGCAGACATAATGAGCATCCTTGAGCCAATGAACGAACAAACATCAGAGGCACCCTGGGTCTGACTGTGGGCCTCAGAGCCTGGGCCCTGGGGGTGGGCGAGCACCCTCATCCACCTCTACCTCTTCCTGCTGTTCTAACTGCATCTTTCTCCAGTGCCAGCTCAACTTTCCCCAGGGTGCTTTCCCAAGCTGGGGCTTGGCCTCTGCCTGACCGCTGCCTCCTAGAGCCAGGCTGAACACTCCTCAGAACACTTTTCTTCCCCTGTTGGCTCTAAGGTCAGGAATCTATAGGTTAGTTCATAATAAACCCCTTTTTGGCCCATACCCCGTATGATCTCCCCCAGGGATTCCAACCCTAGGCATCTGGGGCTGTCTTCCTTGTGAGGGCCCAGGTATACAGGTATACAGGTATACAGGTATACAGGACAACATTGGGCCCCTCACCCCAGCCCACTCACCCGGACAACCCTCCTCAGGGAGCCGATGCCTTGGAGACTCCATGCTGACCCTGAGGCTCTGAGTTCCACATCTCCTTCAGACAGGACCAGCTTCTGGCCGCAGAACTCCGGCTCTTCGTACAGCACCCAGCTGTGGGCACAGAAACCCTGGTCACTGGGTGGGCGAGGACATGCCCACAAGGCAAGGTCTCTGGGGAACTGAGGGCGTTCGTGTCAGGTTGGCCTGGGCACCTCTCACTGCCCTCACTGTCCCAGGTTCCCGGATACTCCAAACTCACCAGCCTCGTATCACCCTTATGGAGGCCACGTGGGCCCAGCCGGAGGCATCAGCAGTGTCCTCCCAAACCTCCCTGCTGCTGCCTTGGCAGCTGGGCTCTGAGAAGAGGATCATCTGGAGAAGGCACAGAGCGGGGTCCTCAGGCTCTATCCCCAGCCCCCGCCTTCTCCCCAACACACACACACTCTCGCCCCCACCCCCTTACCTTTCCAGGCCTGGTGTTCAGCTTGCCCTGGAGTTTCGCTGCTGATCTCTGAGAGTGAAGGCGATAATAAGACATCTTATGGGGTCGTCTCCTTATTGCCTTCTACAACCTACCATCCCAGGCATCCCACATCCTCCCTATTGGCCTCCACCCCCACAGAGGATGCCACGGGTGTCTCCAACAGGCAGGGGCCTCATCACCCCATCCCAGGAGCTGGGTCCCTATTGCCCCCCTTCCCCAGCTTCCAAGAGATCAAAGCCTCTATGCCCTTTGGAATCCACAGCGCAAACCCCCTGCTCTTTGGACAGAGAGTGAAGCCCAGAGGCGTGGCTGGCAAAGGGTGGCACTAAGCCAGACCTCAGGCGAAAGTTGCGGCCTCTGGAGACTGCCTCCCAGTACCATGGTCCTCACACCATCTAAACCCTAGTGGGGCCAGGTACCCTCCCCTGCCCACCTAAGGCCGCACTCACCCGGCCCTCCGCGGGCCCGGCACACGCGGGCTTCTCTGGCAGCAGCCTTTCGGTGCAGAGCAGGGGCAGTTGTCCTGGCACCTTCCTAAGCCCCGGTGCCCCGTGGGGTGGCAGAGTGGATAGTTTTGTGCCCAGTGGTTCCAGACCACCAAAGAGAAGGCTGCCTCCCAGACGGGAAGTGGGCCTGCTGCTTGGCTGCTGCTCCGGGCCCATCTCTGAGTGGGCGGCCCTGATATCTGAGACGTGTCTCTTCATCAACTCCAGAGGGGTGTAAGAGGCGGGGGGCGGCCTGGCCGGGGGGGTGTCCCAGGAGGGGCTGGGCCTGGCTTTCTCCTGCCTGCGCTGGAGCTTCTCATCATCACTCAGGTAGGGATTCTCTGGCTCCTCCTCCTCCTCTTCTTCCTCCTCCTTCTCCTGTTCTTCTAATGCAGGCACCTCCTGGGGGATGGGTCCCAGCACCCAGGGCCCAGGCTGGTCCTCCTCAATGGCGGGCAGCGTGGCGTACATGGCCAGGTAGGAGGAGCGGGGGGCCCGTGGCAGCCGGTGAGTGCGGAGGATCTCAGGGGACTCCATGCTCCGCAGAGTGTCCAGGAAAATCTTCAGGTCAGCCTCCAGAGCCACCTCCTCCTCCTCTCTCGATGGCTCCGGGAGCGCCTTGCCCTTGGTGGTGTCAGGGACAAGCTGGGACACCAGGCTGGTCTCTGCTCCCACGGGCACAGGGGCAGGGCTGGGGGGCACCTTGCCCACCGAGGAGAAGGGAACAGGGAGAACAGCCGGGCCCTGGACAACCACGTTCTGGGTGGAAAATGGGACAGCAGAAGCGCCAGCGCCCTGAAGAACCTCTTTTTGCGTGGGAGATGAGATGGGGCTCCCTTCAGAACCCTGGAAAACCTTATCCTTCTTGGGGGATGGGCTAGCAGGAGAAGTCAGGCCTTGAACAGACTCTTCCTTGGTGAGGGAAGGGGCAAGGCTGCCTTCAATACCCTGGAAAACCTCTTTTGGGGTGCTAGGGCTGCCTTCTGGGCCCTGGACAACCATGGCTGTTTCCGAAGATGACGCAGCAGGAACACGAGGACCCTGTACAACCTCTGTCTGGGTAAGGGAGACGAAAGGGACCCTTTCAGAGTCCTGAACAACCTTATTCCTCGGGGAAGACGGAGTAGAAAGATTTCCTGGGCTGGGGACAGCCTTCCTCCTTGCAGAGGATGGGGCCAGAGGTTGTTCAGGGATTGTAATGACCTCGCTGCTTGTCATGGGCCCGATGGTAGCAGCGGGGGGATCTGTGAGCCCTTCCCTTTTTACAGAGGGCAGGGCCTGGGATTCCCCGAGGTCAAGAGTGAGCTGGGTCCTCGGGCGAGGGGGCATCACAGGCTGCTCAGAGGGGTGGCCCAGGGAGAGGGTGTAGGTCTGGAGTCTGGGAGAGGAGGGTACTGGTGTGTGGTCCTGAGAGGTCTGGAGAGGGAGTTGGGTGGGGCTGGAGGCTCCCTGCACTCTTGGGACCTCAGGGGCCCTGGCATCCCTGGCTCGGCCCTGGTCTTGGTCTGGGTGGGCTACAGGGACATCCTCGTTCTGAACTGGGTGAGCACCCTCTGGGATCCCTGCAGGGGCCAGGGCAGATGTGTCTTTTGGCTCTGTTGTCCCCATCCCAGGCAGCTGCCCCAGGGCTGTGCCCCCTGTGCTGCCCAGACCTGGACTCTTCAGCACAGCAGCCATGGGCCTGGGAATCCGGCTGGCAGGTGGGTTTCGCTCAGCAGGCACGAGGCTGCTTAGCAGCTCCAGGGCCTGACTTCGGCTGGGCGAGCCCTCAACCCTGGGGTTCACCACCACTGTCCGGACCGTGCGCACAGCATTGCGGCCCCTTGTCAGGGCCTCTCCAGAGAGCGTGGGCTCCAAGGTCACAGAGCTGCTCACCCGTCGGTGCACGTGCCCTCCCACCACCATAGTGGTCCTCACAGTGCGTGTCACCCGCCGTTCCTCGAGGCTCACACTGGGGTGGGGACTCGGCTCACGGGGCCCATGCAGAGGCACCAACAATTCAGTCCTGGCCGTGGCTCCCAGGCTTGGTGGCTCAGTCCAGGGGTGTTGGGGGCTGCCATCACCCTCATCCACAGTCTCTTTCAGCCTCCCCACCAGCCTTTTCTCCTTGGGGGGTAGTGTGTACTTCTTAGAGAAGATGGGCTCATGGCTCTGGAAGCTCTTGGAGCCAGCCCCACCCCTGGGGCCTCGGTGATTCACAGTTTCTCCTTCCCGTGCAGCAAAGCCATTGACTCCCTCTCCGCGGGGGCTGTACTCAAACATCTCCTCCTGGGCCCCTGACACCAGGGACACCTTGTGAAAACGGTGAATGTTCTCTTCCTGGGCAGGGGGCCGCTGCCGCCATGTCAGTCTGGCACTCACCACTCGGGCCTCAGCCTTAGCCGGGGGCCCGCTTGCCTCCGCCATATTGGGCCCCAGCAACCTGTCCTGAAGTATCCTTGGTTCACTGTGGCCCAGCTCCCTACAGATGGTGCCAGAAAGAAGAGAGACAGGGTTAGGGGTGGGGAAGGTGGCTCTCTGTAGTACAGAATAACCACCCCTGCCAAGGTCAGGGTGGGTAACCTCAGGCAAGTCATCTGACCTTTTGTTTCTTCATCTGTAAAATGGGCATGCTACTCTCAGCTCCCCCACCCCTTCCCCACTTCATGGCTATCCCCTGTGCCAGCGTTCTTCCAGGGGTGAAGCTGAGGCCTTAGCCTGGAAAGAGAGGGAAGGGAGAGAGCAGAAAGGTGCATGGGCTGACACACTGGTCTATGGATGGGGCTGGACTCTGCCCAAGGAGCCCTGCCTGGGTCTAGTCCTCCTGGAGCCCAAAACTAGAAAACCAGAAAGCTGAAAACTAGACAACTGTTCTGACCCTGTTCTTGCCCTTGTAAAATCGGAAGAGGAAAGACAGGCTTTGGCCTCAAGCAAAGCTGGGTTCCCCCTTTCCTGGTCACTCACTAGCTGGATGACCTTGGGCAGGACCTTCTCCCCTTCAAGTTTCAGGATTCCCAGGCACAAAACTGTGATAATAAGAGTATGTGCTTCACAGGGTTATTGTCAGGATCCAATAAGAAAAAGAACAAGAACTCGCCTTATAAACTAAAATGCTAGCCCATAAACTTCACGCTGTCATGAACTGTCACCTTGGAGAATTGGGAGCAAACACTAGCATGCCATGTGACTGTTGGAGCATAGGTGCACCTCTGGGTGCATCTGTGGGTCTGAATGAAGCCCTTCAGGACCCAGCACTTTGGACTTGAATGCACTTTCCCTCAATTCTCTTCTCCGTGATCATTTCCCCCATTGTACAGATGAGGAAACCAAGGGTCAGAGAGGAGGAGCGGCCGGCCCAGGGTGATGCACCTGCAGAGTTGCCAACCTGGGGTTTGAATTCATAGCTGAGTCTATGTCCCAGCATCTTCGCCCCTCGTCTCCGAGGCCACCTCTTGGAGCATATCCAGCTGTTCTGGTGGTCCTCTCCAGCTCACCATCACTCCTTAAGGGGTGGGGCCTGGGTCTTAGTTCTTTTCTGACCCTCCTTGACCTCTCTGGGTCACCATTACTTCCTTTTACTAAATAAGGGATAATAAGGACAACTGTCTGAGGAAACTTCTAAGCTCCCCAGAAACTTGGGTCAATCTCTCTGTTTTAATAGTATTAATAACAGCTATTTGTTGAGGGCTTACTCTGTGCCAAACACCTTGCTAACTGCTTCATATGCATTATCTTATGGAATCCTCAAAAGAATCCCATGCATTTGATACCTCACAAAGAATAAATTATTAATAAATTATAAACAAGCATTCCTGTTTTTTTTTGCTTTTTTGTATGTGGGTAGCTCCCTGGCTGGGAATCGAACCCAGGCCGCAGTGCTGACAGTGCCAGTGCCGAAGCCTTAAGCCACTACGCCACCAGGGAACTCCCAAGCATTCCTGTTTTGCAGATAAGGAGAAAAAAGTCTCAGAGAGGTCAAGAAACTTGCCCAGAGTCACACAGTAGCAGAAGCAAGACTTGAACCCCAGCTCCAAGTGCTTAATGACCATACCAAACTCCCTGATGTATTCACCTGGTAAACTGAGACTCTGCAGTTTGGAGATTTACATTTTTTTTTTTTTTTTTTTTTTTTTTTTTTTTTTGGTATGTGGGTAGTTCCCTGACTGGGAATCGAACCCAGGCCGCAGCGTTGACAGCGCCGAAGCCTTAGCCACTACACCACCAGGGAACTCCTGGAGATTTACTTTTAAAGGGGCCCACAGCCATTCTGGTGGAAACATCCAGCCCAACAGTGACTTCCAGTCTGCATTGACCAGGGCAACCCTGTCTCAGACCCCCATGGACCTGAGAGGTGAGCTTGCTCATCCCCAGCCTCAGGCCTCGCCTAGCCCCAAGTCTGCGTCTCCTCTCATGAGGCAGCCCCCGGACCACTACAAGGGAAATTAAGGCCAGAAATGGACCCATGTCCACAACTGCCCTCCCCTATCTCTCTCTTCTCCCCTCCTGAGAACTGGTGGAGTGCAGAACTTTGAACCTGCCCTGTGGTCTCAGCAGTGACTCAGGTTTTATGAGGGGCAGAGATGAAAAGGCTGAGGCCCAGGGAAGCCTGACCTGACTTAGGGACCACTGGTGGCTATGACAACATGTGACCTGGCTCAGGACAGGGTCTGAGTGACCCCAGAAAAGCCTTGTGTATGGGAAGGTGAGGAACTGAGATAGAGCCCCAATCCTTTCCACAGGTCAGAATTCCAGAGAGCAGGACATAGTCAGACACCTATGACCTGGACTGTAGCCCTTCACTGAGGCCCCGACTCTCTCCCCTGTCCTCACTAAGGAACCCCCTTTCTTCCAATAGAACCCCTATCCTCCTTGCTGGGACTCCCGCTAACATGAAGCTTCATCCTCTCACTGAGCCCCTCTGACTCATCTCTCTATTTCTGAATAACAATAATAACACCTACCATTCTCTGAGATTCCCTGTCCCTGGTGGCATTAATAGTAAGAGGCAAAGCCTTGGTTCTAAGTTATTCATTCATTCATTCATTCAGTGCTAATTGTGTTAGGTGATGCCCTGTGCCCTGGTGAGGCTCATCCAAAGCCAACTTTCCCATGAAGTGGTATCCTAGGAGTCCAGGGGTCAAGGATCTAGACATACAAACAGTAACCACATTTGGAAGCCCCCATACGCTTTAGTAAAGCAAGCAACAGGAAAGCAGCTTCAAAAGAAGCTGTTGATAATCAGATCAGATATTGTCAGTAACCTCCCAATAACCGGAATGCAATGCCTCTCTCAACCCAGCCCTACCCCTGGACAACACCCCTGATAGTCACTCATTCCACATGCATGCGATCATTCACTTCTGCTTGTGTACCTCTAGGGACAAGGAGGTCACCATTGACAGTTGACTTGTCTGATCCCTGGACAGTCATGATTGCTAGAATGTTCTTCAAGTAATGTTAGAATCTGCCTTCCTAGAGCCCCCCCTTTTTTGTTCTTGCTCTGAAGACACATCCCCCAATGACCCAGGGTACCTTTCCTAGGCCAGCAGAAGTGCCCATTCCCAGAGCCCTGTCTTCTTCAGGGCCCCAAATCAGAAGTTGATTTGTTGGCAGGGTAACCTATGACCTCAGGTGTGTGGGGCTGGGAAGGGAGAGGCTGAGGAAGGGGCGGGGGGAGTGTGGGAAAGAGCCGTGTCTAACCCAACAAGTCCTGGATTCTCCCCGCTTACCCATGAGTCACCCCCAAACTAGGCCAAACCAGTCCATAGGCCCACGGGTCCAAAAACTCATGCTGTGTCACACAGGCACACACTGACACAGGGACAGATATCAGGCAGACACAGAGTTGCACAGGCACAAAAACACACAGACACATACAGATTTACACAGTCAGACACATAAACACACACTTACGCACACTCAGAGACACAATGACACACAAGTCACACAAACAGAAACACAGACACAATGACACAAGCACACAGTCACAATACACGCACACAATCAATTCACAGCCCCAAGCCCTCCTTCTCCTGAAATTCAGCTTTACTAGAGCACAGACGCACACCCTGGGATGCATACACATTCCCATTTGCAGACCCACCTGTGTCCTACCTCCCCACTCCCAGTATTTGCCAATTCTGACCCAGGAACCCTAGGGACATGGAGGGATAATGTCCCTGTCCCTGAAGGTCCACTTCCTTTTTTCTAAGTGAGCCCTAGCCTCTGGCTTGAGTCTGTCATTATCCACCTGGGCCCAAAATAGCCAGGGAGTGGCAGGTAGATCACCAGTCCCCCCAGCTAAACTTATCGCTTTTTCTGTCCCCTCTTTAAGGCCTGCCTCCTCCACCACCTCCCCTCTCTCTGCAGTCCTTCTCCCCCAGCTAAGGCAGCCAGGCAGGTCTCTGAGCCAGCCAGGGTCCCTCATCTCCCTCTTCCTTGGCACAGGACCAGGTACCCTGACTCTTGCCCAGAGGCCTGGGCATCCCTGATGCTGCCTCTGCTAGCACAGTGCTGCCAAATCTACCTCCACAGGGTTACAGAAACACTGGAGTCCACACAGCCACCACACTCAACCCTCCACTGTCTGCACAAAGCCAACAAGACCTCTGTGAGCGGCAGGAGAGATCAATGGTTAGAGCACAGGTACCATATTCAAATTCTGGCCCCTATCCTTTCTAGTTGACTTTGGGCATGTGGTGTAACCTCTCTGAGCCTTAGTTTCTTTTCTTTTCTTTTCTTTTTTTTTTTTGAGTCTTAGTTTCTTTATTGTAATTGGGGCATGGGTGTGCAAAGCAGAATTAGTCCTACTTCATGGGTCTGTTGTGAGGATTAAATAGGATTATGTTTAGAAAACATACCATAAATGTCAGCCACCACCATCATCCTTAGGAACTTTTCAGAACCCCATCTGAGGCCCAGTCCCCCTACCTGGTGGTGCTAGAGAGGTTCCATGTTCACCTCCTCAGTGAGTTTTAGGGGACCCACGCTTTCACCTCTGAGCCCACTAGGCAAATTTGAGAGTCATTCCAACACAAATAAAAACCAAAGCTTGGGCATCTCGGCGCCTGTTCCTGTGGCAGCCGACACAGAGTCAGATGGGGTAATTATTGCTGCGACTGAGGCATTATTAATAAGCATCCCTGCTATTTTGGCACCCCAACTCTTTGGAGTTCAAAGCATGATCCTGTAACCACCCCATTGCCAGCTTCCAAAACTACTCAACAACTCAGGACCCAGAGAGGTTAAGCAACTTGCCCCAGAACACCAGAACTTTAGTTGGGTGCCTATTCGCAGATGGGGTCTGTGGTCTCCTGAAAAGAACCGGGCAGTGATGGGTGCTATTGAGAAGAAAGGGGACCCCTCCCCCATCTGCTCCATGACAAGACCTCCCCCTCCTCAGGCGGATGGGGAAGAGAGTAGCAGTGGGTTCCAAGAGGTAGGCTGTGGGTGAGGGGAGGGAGAGGAGGGCAAGTTGGGTGGGTAGGGGATCGCAGAGTCAGTTCATGCTCAGGAGCTGAATGAATGGCCCTGGGGTTGAAGTCTGGAGACAGGGCAGAAACCCCAGGGAGGGCAGCCAGGCCAGTTTCTCCACCCCACCCCGCCATCTCCCCACGTAGGGGCGGACCTGTACTCACCGTCTGCGTAGGGACCCAGGTGTCCAGTGGGCCCGCAGCTCCTGCCGCTGGGCTGTGCTCTCCTGATGCAGTGGGGCTCTTAGTCGGGGCTCCTGGGGTGGTTCAGTGGGGCACTCAGCGATGGGGCGGGGCCCCTGGGGAGGATTCCGCCAGCCCCTGGATTCCTCAGGGCAGAAGGGGTGGAGAGCTGGTTGGGCCGGTTTGGGCTCCTCACCCTCCTCCCCAGATGGCTGTCTACACCCCTGCAGGATGACAGTGATGTGGTAGCGGGTCCTCCTGGCAGAGGAACGCTCGGGTAGGATCTGTGCTGGCTCTGGCAGGGCTGACTCTGGGGTGGCAGGCTCGCCCTTTGCCCCCTCTGCCATGGGGAAGGATGCTGGGCGGGGCAGCATGTCTTCCAGGTTGCCGGGTGGCTCAGGATTCAGAGGGACCTCTGGGGCTATGCATGGCGGTTGCAGGCAAGCACAGTCTGGAGTCTCCTGTTTCGAACATCCAGGAACTTGCACTGGCCATGAAGGGAGCCTGGCATTAGCAGATGCTGCTGCCAGTGCTGGGCTCTCCTGACCCACAGAGGCATAGCTGGCCATGTCGGAGGTGCTGCCCACAGCTGGCCTCTGTAGGCGCCCCAGGGGCTGAGCAAGCCCCACTGAGCTGTGTCGTCGTCGTCGCTTCCAAAACCAGGAACCACGGCTCCCTTCCCGAAGGTCGCATTCTGAGCAGCTCTGGGCTTGGGTCTGAGGGAAAGCAGAGGCAGGGGCCTGGTGACCGCATCTTCCCCTGCCCTCCAGGCACCCCTAACCACCCCTGCCTGCCTCTTTGGCACAGGAGAAGCTGGGCAGAGCTCTGACATCAAAGAGAGCTGCCAGGGCCATGAGAGCTGGACAAAGGGCTCTGGGAAGGCCCTTTAGCACTGAACTCACACCCTCCCATTCTACACATGAGGAAAGTAAGGCCCAGAGAGGACACTGACATGACTGAGGTCATGTGTGAGGGCCCAACTGTCAGGCCAGCTGCTGTTTTCCCAGGCATCTACAGGCCTCATGCCCTCTAGAACCCGTTGCCCTGGGGATTAGGGGCTGCACGAGCATGCCTGCCACAGCTGTACATGGCCTCAGTCAGCTCCAGGCTTCCAGAGAGCCTGCAGACACCTCCCCAGCACCTCCCACCTGAGACTTCCGAGCACACCTGGGAGGGGTCCTTGGGTATAGAGATGTACCTGGACGTGAGGGAGCCAAGAAGAGGGTTTCCCTGAAAAGGGGACAAACCTGATCTCTCTCTGTCTGTTGTCTTCCCCTGGTGGCCCAGGATCCCAGGCCCATATGGACACTCCCCCAAACCACCAGTTTTCAAGGATGGGCTTGTGTTCTTGGCAACTGAGGAGCCAAGTTTGGGGTCAAAATTCCTCCTAGCAGGGGCTCTTGATCCCGAATGCCTCAATTTACTGGTCTGTGAAATAGATGCAGACTCTCATTCTCCAGGGGCTGAACACTTCAGGAGACCAGAGGGAAGAGTAATTCATGTGGGGACCTGGAGTGAGGCAACCCGCGCTTGAATCCCAGCTCTGCTGCTGGCTAACTACAATAGCCTCTTGCAGCTCAGTTTCCCACATGTAAAATGGGTGTGATAACAGTACCTGCTTTCTGGGAGTGCTGTGAAGATTGTGTGAGGTAATCCATGCAGAGCACCAGTACATAGCAAGTACGTAATTAAGCGCTAGTCACTGCAGTCGCCGTTAACCAGAACTCAAACAACTGGCACTGTCAAGCAACTAGCAGAATGTTGTCTTTTTGCTGATTGCTTGATATTTTGCCGGTTACTTGAGAGTGCCAATTGCTTGAGTTCCAGTTAGCAGAGTCTATTTACATTTATCCAGCATCTACCAATCCCTGTGGGTGCTGGTTAACTGAGAGTCCACTGTATTAATGGTATTTAGGACCGCAGAGAGACACATGGCTGCTTGAGCCAACTCTGGAGGAGACCTGCTTCTCCACGGGGAGGACACCCCATACTGCCCAATCCATGGCTCAGGTCCCCACTGCTGATGGGGAAACTATGACCAGAAAGTTAAGCCACTAGCCCAGTCATCCCCAAGGGTCCATGCCAGAAGTTGAGTAAAGGAGCCAAAGAGGAGAGGAGGTCCAGCTAAAGAAGTGTGAAAAAGGGTGTCCTGGGGACCCAGCCCAATATAGCAGAGCACATGAGTACCTAGACCCCATGTTGAATGTTCTACATCCATTCATTCCTCACAGCAGCCCTGAGAGGCATTCTTGTTCCCATTTTGAGGTTCAGAGGTGAGGAGTGATCTGCCCAGATTCACCCAGTGAATCAGTGGCAGAGAGAGAACTACAGAACCCCAGTTGCCTGACTTAAGAGTTAGGGTTCTCAGGGCTTGCCCCTCCAGAGCTTCTGCGTTTGCATTCTCTCCTACCTTGAGGCTGACATTGCTGGTGCTGCCCTGGTCCTGGGCCAGGTCAGGGCAGCTCTGGCAACCCAAGGGCCTGGGAAGGAAGCACAGGGGAAAGGGAGTGAGGTAGCCTCCTCCTATCCACCTCAAGACTGGACTCCGGCCCTCCCCTCACTTCTCTCAGGCCCATAGGTAGGATGAGCTCCTGAAACCTCAGGAACGGGGGAGGGCTATGCAGCAGCCTCCTCTCTGTTCCCTCACCCAACTGGTCACACTACCCCCAGAGAGGGAGGAGGAAGAGACAGGGATGGGCTTGGGACAAAAGTGGGGACAGGCCTGCATCAGGGCCAGAAAACAGAAAAAGGACAGTGCCGTAATAATTCAACAGCTAGCCATTTGCTGAGACCCTCTCTGTGCCAGGCTTAGCAGTAGGTGTTGTTCCTATATGACCTCCCATAAGTCTCACAATAATCCTAAAAGATCTATATTAGTGCCCCATTTTTCAGACAAGGAAACTGAGGTCCAGAGAGGTGAAGTGACTTGCCTGGAGTCACACAGCTAATGAGCCTTGGAATTAAGACACTAGGACCACAACACTCTAAAGGCTGGTTGGACGTCACCACACTAGCAGGGACAAAATGGGGAAGTGCCATGGCTGCCTCCTTTGTACTCTCTTCCCCCAGCCCAGGAAATCAGCAGGAATCTGAGGCCTGTGCCTCAGTGCCAGAATCCCATTTCCGCGGCTGCTGAGACCTGAGTCCAAGTGCCACATGGCATGTGTCATCACACTAGTGCAGGAGCCTTTGCAGTACCTCCCCTGCCCTCCGACCTGACTCATCGACACCTCAACCCCACCTCCTGTCAAGTGGGGAAAGGGAGGGGCCGTGCCACCGGGCCTATAGGGCAGGTTCCTGCCAGACAGGGTAAAGGGGGAGGGTGTGTCTTCCAGCGGGGGCGGGCAAGGCACTGGCAGGGTGTGGGCACCCCTCTTCCCCGCACCCAGGCTTCCGGGCTTAGGGTGGCTAGGCCCTCCCCTCCCCTCCCCCTTTGGGGTGAGAGAGCACTACAAACCCCTCCCTTCACTCTGCCCCCACCATGCTCCCGTCCCTCCCAGGGCAAGCTGAAGACAGTTGTGTCACGATAACATCAGAACAAATTGCCTGGTAACTGTTTAGACACACAAACACCCTGCTCTCTTTTCAGATATACCGCCCAGGAGCTGCTGGGGTCCTCTTCACTACTCCCCTTGCCAGCCATCCTACCCAGCCATCCACAGAACCTTGTTCCTCCCACTCAAACATCGGCTCCCAGTGACTGGCTCTCAGAGAGGCAAAGTAACTTCTTCAAAGTCACATGGCCAGTGGCACCTAGAGTTCAAACAGTCCTGGCTAGTGGGTTCCCTGGTGGTGTAGTGGCTAGGTTTCAGGACTCTCAAAGCTGTGGCCTGGGATCGATTCCCAACCAGGGAACTACCCCCACCCCCCAAAACAAAACAAAACAAAACAAAAAACAGTCCTGGCTTGAAGTCCTGCAGTCTCTCAAGGCAACAGAGCAGCCCAAGGCTTCAGGACGAGAGCTCTGGAGTCAGACTGCTTAAGCTTGTATCGTAGCTCCACCACTTCCCAGCTGTGTGATGTTGCACAGGTGACTTCACCTCTCTGAACCTCCATTTCTGTATCTGAATCACATAGAATACTTGACTAATAGAGCTGCCATGAGGATCAAATGAGATAATTCAGGCAAGGTATGAAGCAAATGGCAAATAGTTACAATTTGGGATGACAAGGAAAATTCCTCCGTGGCCAAATGCAGTGCAGCTTAAGACCATTCAGGAACCTGTCATACTCATGACAAAGGGACACAAAAAGTAGAGGGAAACTGGCTTGTGATGTCAGAATCAAGTCCACAGAGGTGGAAGAAGTGACCACCTTTGCCTTTAAACTGTCTCTCTGAAGAGGAAATCATTGCAGGCATTAGCCTGAGTTAGGAAATTGCAAAACTTGTTTTAAAGTTTTAGAGCACAAAGACTATAATTTATAAACACCGGTTTCACATTCATAAATCCAAAACCGACACATGTACTTTTATGCTCCAAGATACTCACTCATACACACTTATTTGAATATCCACTACTCTCTCTCTCTCTCTCTCTCTCTCTCTCTCTGACTGACACACACACACACACACACACACACACACACACACACACACACACACACACGGCATCAGGTGCGCCCCACGCGGTCTTCCTTCATGCCCTCACCTATCCCTGGCTCTGGCCTCCTCCGGTGTCTGCTTTCCCCTGCGCTCCCTGCGGACCCCTAGCCTGGCCAGGCGGCGGGTCAGGCGGGCCCTCAGGCCCTCGCACCGCTCCGCCATGGCGAGGGCAAGGCCTCGGGCTCAGGGCGCCGGGCACCTGACCGCTCTGGGTCGTGGGGGCCACCCGGATCCGCTCATTTGCGGAGAAACGCCTCCTCCGGCCCGTCCCCCTGAGCAAACAGCGGCCCCGCCCGCAGCCACTGCGGGCGGGGGACAGACCCAGATGCAGTCGTGCGCTCTGCAGGGGCCGTCCTCACCCAAGGCCGCAGCAGGGGGCGGCTCCTCCTGAATCCCCTCTCCCCAAGGCCCTGCCCGCGCTACTTCTTTAGGTCTCGTGGAGGTGCCAAGGGCCCACTGGGTGCAGGCACCCCTCATGATGGGTCTAAACGATGTGGACCAGAAAAGGGCCAGGAGGCGGATCTGAGCAAAGGGTCTTCCTCGGGAAGGAGCGGCTGGGACACAAGGGCGGGCCCAGGGCGGGGATGGGTGTGGTCTTGCCTATTGGGCGGGGCCAAACCAAGTGGTTGACACCTGGCGTGGGGCCAAAGGGATGATTGGGTGGCCTTGGAACCCGGACCTTGATTACCAACGAGGGCTGAAGCTGACCCTGCCGTTGCCCTGCCATGATGGCCTCCCTATTGGAGTTCTCCTCTCCCTCACGCCCCCTCTCGCCATCTTCCTTTCTCTCCCCTTCTACCTCTCTGTCCTGGAAAGAATACACACAGCCCCATCTCAACACAGCCGGGATCTCGCCCCTTTCCCAGTGGGGAAGTCCCTCTGAAACCCACAGGGGTGCGAATGGCGCTCCCTGCTGGAAATGGACCAACTATTGTTATTTTACAATGGCTACTGTTTATTGTGATTTATAACCTGGGCCTACTTCCTCCCAGGCAGACCCTTTTCCCCACCTGATGCTGCCTCTCTCCTTCTCCAGTAGGGGTGGGGAACACCTTGCACATTTGAGGGGATCCTCTGGGACTGCAGGAAGAAAGGCCACCAGGACGGTCCCAGTTCCCCAGGCTTTGCCAGTTCTTCCCTCCCTGTATTCCTTCTAGGGCCTCTACCCCTTCCCTGAGCCCAGAACCTCCTTAACCCTCTGCCCTCTGTGCTGACTGGTTCTGGAACACAGGACATCATACTTCTAAGTCATGATGGACACTGACATCCTGTGACATCCTGTGTTCCTGCCCCTCCACAGCAGGCACAGACCATGGCAGGGAGTACCAATTGAGGGTGCCCCGTGTCTTCCTAGGAACTGAGACAAGAAGGTGGTGAGAAGCAGCAGACAGACATCTGGACAGGTGCTGGAACATCTGTGACATCATGACAGGGCAATGTGCCCTGTGATTGGCAGCACAGTCTGCACCTTGCAGAGTCCTGAAATGCTGGATTGTTCATTGGTGAGCTGAGATGGAGGGCCTGATCCGAAGAGGGAGCAGAACCCAAACCCAGCTAGAGGTAGATGGCTGCAGGCACCCACCACCCTATGTGTGGGCAGCACAGGCTTTTCCTGGCTATGGCCTATCCTGCTCCAAGATGGGATGCGAAGTCTGGCAAATATGGGATGACTTCCCCTTCCATTGTTGAAGCTCAGGAGGCCCCAACTTGTCATAGAGAAAATCCTTTAATTGCTCTGCCCCTGCCCACTCCCCAGGGCAGTCCTCACACCACAGTTCAGGCTGGCTGCCCTTGCCTTCACTGGGATGCTGAAGACACCTTGATCTTGTCCACATCCCAGCCCATCTGCTTCTCTGGTGGTGCAGCCATAAGACCTAGTGCCCCCTGGTGCCACGGGGCAAGGCAGGCAAGAGATCTCAGAGGCAGGTGGGTGTGAGCTAGGCTGCAGGGCTGTGGGTCATACAGCTGATGTTGCAGCTTCAGGCAAACGTGCTGGGTGAAGCGACTCGGGCAGACACTGCACTGGAAGGGCAGGGCCCCTGTGTGCAGACGCAGGTGAGTCTTGAGGTTGCTGGAGCTGCTGAAGCGCTTGTGGCACATCTGATGGAAATGGGCACTGGCATTAGTTCTGCCACCTGGCTGGCTCAGGATCTCTGCTCCCGCTCTCCATCCCCCATCCCCAGCTCCCTGTAATGCAGGACCAGAAGCTTCCCCACCACCTCCACTCCCAGGATTTCTCCCTGGGACCCATAGCATCTGGCACATTGGAGCCAGGCAGACCTAAGTTAGTATCCTGGTTCTTTTACTCTCTGTGTGATCTTGTATAGGTGGCTTCCCCTTTCTGAGCCCTGCTCTCCTTATTGGGTAACAAGTGACTATTAATACCTAACTTTACAGGTACAGTGGACTGAATAAGATAATCACATAGTACCCTTATGAGTGGGGCTGCAGCCACATGCTAAGAATTAGTCTCATGTCATCTTCCCCAGGACCATGGAGAACATGACTAAAGTACTAGTACAACTCCTATATGACAGTGAGAGAGCAGAGGCTCAGAAGAGTGGAGCCACTAGCTACAGGTCACACAGCAAATTGAAGGCAGAATGAGGATTTGAACTCACGTAGTCCAGACTCATAACCACTATGCTGCTTTCATTTCTGCCTCTGTAAAACAGGGAAAGAGTCCCTGCTCTTCTGACCTCCCAAAGGATATGGTGAGGCCCAAAAAGGAAGAGAGTTAACACTGAGTGATGTCATACACAGCGTTTGATACTTTGCACACACTATGGCATTAACTCCTCCAGCAATGCTGAGAAGGTAATGGGTAACCACTCCCCAGAATCCCCAACTTTAATATCCTCCCCCCACAGACATACATCTCTACTTCCCACTGCAGACCCCAGGAATGACCTCCAATATCACATCGTGGCCCTTCCAGTCTGAGAGGGGTCACTTTCACCCTCTTCTACCTCTTTCCTTTCCTGTTCTGTCTCCACTTGCTTAGGAGGATTGAGGAATGGAGACTGTGGGTGCCATCCCCCTAGGGGCCTGGAACTTCATCTGCCTGCAAGAGTACAGGGGAGGGGGAGGAAGGACTCACCAGGCACTGGTGGGGCCGCTCCCCAGTATGCACCAGGTGGTGCTTCTGCAGGTGGGCGAGCTGAGTGAAGCTCTTCTGGCACAGGATACACTGGAATGGGCGCTCCCCGCTGTGCACTCGCAGATGGACCTGAGCCAGGTGTGGGCGAAATGCTGCCAACGGCCCAGAGCCCCACGCAGGGCCTGGGATCCTCTCTGAATCTCCACCCACACACCCACGGGACCCCTTTCTGGCATCAAGGCTTCTCAGTTCCCTTGCCTCACTGTCACCCGCCTCAGTGCCTCTCTTCCTTTCCCCAACATTCCCCCACTCTTTCTGCTGCCCTGCAGGAGGGGAGATGGCAGTGGTCAGAAGCCGAGGCAGAGGATACGCCACGTATATATACCCTGAGCAGTGCTTCTCCAAGTGCAGACATCAGCTTTAGCAGAGCACCTGAGAACATGTTAGAAATGCAGGTTCTCAGGCCTCACCCTGACAGGCTGAATTTAAATCTCTGGGGCAGGGGCCTAGACATCTGCATGCTTACTAGCTCTCCTGGTAGGTTGAGGCTCATTAAAGTTTGAAAACTCATGCCCTAGCGGATCTAGACAGAATCTAACCCCATAACCATAACTTTTTTCCTCAACCTCAGCAGTGGCCAACCTATGCCTAGCGGCCAGTCTTTGCAGACACGGAGACACGGGCCCATGGTTGCCCCCTGCTGGACCCCAACAGCACCCGCACTGATTTGTGGGATCCCACTTGAAAAAGGCTGGTTGTCAGGTCTGTGGTGTAGACTCACTAAAATCTACTGTTCCCCCACCTGAACTTCAAACGAATAAACCCGAGGAGGCTTAACTGGGAATCCTGAAAGGATGGTTGTTCAGGGAAGGGCTTTGCACCAGATGCTGAGAAACTGAGATTAAGGCTAATGCCACCGCTAGATCAGAGAGAACTTGGGCAAACCCTTCCCATTCGGAGCCTCAGTTTCTCCATTTTTTAACTGAAATGAGACAATCTCATAGATGGTCTTTAAGAGTGGAGAGGACTTTGGTAACCATCTTATCCTATATCTTCTCTCTACAGATGTGAAACTGAGGAGCCAAATAAACCGTCCCAGATCACGGCCTAGACCAGTGGTTCTCAACCTTCCTAATGCTGTGACCCTTTAACACAGTTCCTCATGTTGTGGGGACCCCCATAAAATTATTTTCGTTGCTACTTCATAACTGTAATATTGCTGCTGTTATGAATCGTAATGTAAATATCTGATATGTGTTTTCCGATGGTCTTAGGTGACCCCTGTGAAAGGGTTGTTCGACCCCCAAAGGGGTCACAACCCACAGAGGCTGCCCAGGAGTTCCTTCTGGTTTTAAGGCCCTTGATTCTAGAAGCAGGACCAAAGGGGGGGTCATTGAAGGATGCAGAGCGGGCAGGGAGCCTGGGAGGCAGATACCTTGAGGTTGGAGAGCTGCCTGAAGCTCTTGCTGCACACGTTGCACTCGTACAGGATTTTGCCATTCTTTTTTTTCAGAGGGTAAGGCAGGGCCGTGGTGCCCACCCGGGAGACTGGTGGGGCCTGCTTTGCTGGAGCCACCCTGCCAGCATGCTCCAGCCCTGGGGAATAGATCCTCGCAGCTCCAGAGCCTGGATGCCAAGCCTGGGAGGGTTGGGTTTGGCCAGAGGTTTGAGAGGCCCCTGGATAGGGATGCAGGGTCTCCCCCTGGGTGCTGTGGTGCTCAGGCTCACTGACATTCATCAGCATTCTGGGCACAGCCCCGGGGGGATAGGTGGTGCCTTGGGGCAGCATGAAGAGGGAGGAACATTGGTTAGAAGGTGGGGCCCCACAGGCAAACAAGTAAGCTGGAGGCAGGAGAAATGGGTTTGCAGGATAGAGGGGGTAGAAGGGGAATGGGAGTTCCTTGGAGACGGGAGTAGACAGGCGGCAGGAGCAGAAAGCCAAGGGGCTGGCGCTCTTTGTATTCTGCCAGGGGTGTGGGGAAGAGATGTTGGGAGAACAGAAGGATGGGTAGGGAGCCCCCTGGCCAGCTCTTCCCATCTTGTCCTCGTTCGGAGGGTACTTGGCTATGAATTTCTTGTCATCATGGAAACCAGCATGTGCCCCTGGTAGCTGGTGCTCTGAGCAGGAAAGAGAAGACGGTCAGGACCCCACAGGCTAGGGTCAAGTTCTGTTCCCTATCTCACCTGACCACGCGGGGTCCGGAGAAAGCTCTAGCCTGCAAGCCTGTGGGGTGACCCGGGCAAGGCGCTTCCTCTCTCTGGGCTTCCTGGTTTGCAACTGCGCATGCCGACACAGGCGGCTGGGATTTATTTGTTTGGTGCTGAACAATTTTAGGGAGAGAAGAAAATGATTCAAGAAGCCTACCAGACATTCATGGGGAGCAGTCAGGTGGGCCGTTGGATGAACTGGTTTGAACTTTAGGGGAGAGGTCTGAGCTGGAGACAAAATTTGGGTGCCAGGGGCCCAGATGATACCACATGAGGGTGACACTAGATCTGCTGTGTCCAAGATGATGGCCACCTGACATGTGCTTACATTTAAATTAATTAAAATAAATACAATAAAAATTTCAGGAGTTCCCCGGTGGTGTAGTGGCTTAAGGCTTCGGCGCTGGCGCTGTCAGTGCTGCAGCCTGGGTTCGATTCCCAGCCAGGGAACTATCCCCCCGCCAAAATAATTTTCAATTCCTCAGTGGCATTAGCCTCAGTTAAAAAGCTCAGTAGCTATGGTATTAGTCAGCACAGGTATAGAACATTTACTACATTGTTGCAGGAAGTTCTACAGACAGCACTACACTCTGATGAGAACAGAGGAGGAAAAGAAAAGGAGAGGGGAGAAGGGAAGACTGGAGGGGAGGGGAGGGGGGAGGGAGGGGAGCGGAGGGGAGAAGGCTCTGGACTGAGTTCTGGTGCAGGTGGATATTTAGGATGTAAGTAGAGAAGAGCTTAGCAAGGGGGATTGTGAAGCAACAGCCAGTGAGGTAGAAGCTAAGCCAGGGGTGATATATATATAAAGTAAAATATGGAAAAGAAAGAAGTAGTTAAAAAGTAGATTGTCTGCTTGAATTCTCATTTATTCATTCAACCAATTTCACTGAGCTGTTTTGCTCTGTGCTCTTTGCAGGGAGTGGAGAGGGGGAGGACAGCAGAAGGAAATGGTGCATTACGATGCAACAAGCCTAGAACATAGGGATAGTGAGACCCTACTTTTATGGCAGGAGCAATGGGCCTCAGATGTGCTCAAGGTGATGGGACTAAAAGGGCAATCCCAGGCAGGACGCCACCCCAACTCCCTGCGTATCAGGCAGTGCTCTTTTCTCATAATAAAGCTTCCTCTAGCTCCAACAGGTAGACAAGCTCCACCCTCAACCCACTTTCACCAGATCCCACACCCATGCCTACCTCCTCTGGTTCAGGTGTCACCACCTTGAAAGCCCCCTGTACACCTAGGCCAGAGCTCCAGGTGAAATGTGCTAGTCTGGCAAAAAGTGTGCCTCAGGCTCTGTCCTCAGCGGTGACACTGGGTACCCTCCCCCTCCCATCCTGAAACCTACCACTACCCCTCACCTCCAGCCTCTACCAAGGTACAGCTCTGTGCCCTGGGCTTACTTGCATTCAAGGAGTCCTCTTGAGGTCCCATGGGGCTGTGCCTGGGGTGCCAGCTGCAGGGTGCATAGGTAAAGATCCAGGCCACAGGGGCAGGCCAGCAGGCCAGACCTGGCAGGTGTCAGTGGCAAGGGGCACAGACAGCTGGCACAGGATGGGCTATGGGCATTCACTGGGTCTGGATGTGGCCTGCAGACAGGGAAGACCTGGAGGGCAGAGGGCAAGGGGATGGGGAGCTGGAGGGTCCCCTGGGATGATCCCACCCCTAATAGTTTGGTTTCCAAAGTGGGAAGAAAAGCTAAGATTTTCCCACCCCCATGATGCCTGTCATTCAAATGGCTTTCCCTTCCTTCATTCAAAGATTTCTTTCCCCGGGAACCTTTATGCCCACCCCAGGATTGCCATCTGTCTGCCCCTAGAGCCCCTCACCTGGCATTCCCCCTCACCTGGCATTCCCCTCACCTGGCATTCCCCATCCCACCTCCTTTCCTGACCACCTGGTCCACCATGTCTCAGACCATCTGCTGTGTTTTGAATAGACCCAAGGTGAACTTGGAGAAAACCCTTATCAAAGACTATAAACCCCACAGGATGGGCCCTAAAGCCAAGGCCACAGTCATACAGCCAAGCCTGCTGCATGACCCTGTCCCTTCTCATGGCCCACAGAACAGCCTGACCCCTAGGACACGGGAGAAGATCTCTGGTACCTCAAGGGCCCAGGGTGCTCAGGACTAGAGGATGATGGGAATCTAGACGCCTTCAGGTTTTTTCCTCACTTCCTCCTACCGTTCCCTCTCTCTATAAGCAGCCTGGCCTCTGAGATAGGGCTGGGATTTCACTTTACCTTGTCACCTTGACGGGACTGAAGGTCCAGGCTGGGGGACAGGGAGCTCTCTGTGCTCCTCAGGGGCTTGGTCTTGTGGCAATAATCCAATTCTGGGGCGGGTTCCCCCTTCATGCCCCCATTACCTGCTGGGAAGACAAGTCAGTCACAGGTGAGCAATGAAGGTCCTCAAAATAGCCTGACTTCTAGGGCCTGGCTCTCCCATTACACCTTGAGCCAGTCACTGCCCCTCCTGGCCTCAGTTTCCCTATCAGCAAAATGGGAGGGTTGAGCTGGCAGTTGTGTAAGGACTCTTCTCAGTGCTGATATTTAGAAGCCAATGGTGCTCTCCTGGGAGGTGCAGGAGGAGGAGTGAATGGAGACTAGCCAATCAGAGGTGAGAAGCAGAGCCTATCTGCTCCCCCATCCCTAGGAAAGAGAGGAGAAAGAGCTTCATGGAGGTTACTCCCAAGTGAGCTCAGAGATCTAAGGGAACATTCCAGACTCCTCAGGGCCACAGGGAATTGAGAAGCCATACCTTCCATGCTGGAAGGGACTCATGACACCATGATTCTACCAACCACGGGCTCCCCACCAAGGGGAACTACTTACCAAGGGGAACTCCCCACAGCTTTTCTGGGCAACTAAGGGAGCCCCAGTGTCCTGCCACCCAGACTGCCTAGGCTCAGCTCGCTCACCGGAGACAGTCTGAGAGAGGGGGCCAAGGGTCCTCCAGGTCTCCTGACTGGCCTGATAGGAAGGCGCCCCGAGTGTGCAGGTGTCTGCGCAGTTAGCACCTCACTTCTCGGGCATCTTTCACTGAAGGCCACACAGCACAGGGATCACCTCAGCTTGGCAAATGCCCCAGGCCCTTCCCCTTCACCTCAGTAACCACCCTTCCTTCTTTATCTCAAGTGCCCCTCGGACCCCAGCACCCTCACTCAAGTGTCTCAACCCTCCAAAATCCAGACTCCTTTCCCTCATTCCCAATTCTTCCAAGCCCTGCCCCAGATCTCAAAACAAATACCCCCCCCAAAAAAAACAAAAACAAATACCCCAAAAGGAAGAGCCACCCGCATAAGACTCTTCACCTGGCTCTGCAGAAGTCCCTATGGCTGGGGAAGGAAGGAAGACCCTGCCTGTATCTGAGTCCCCAGTGGGTGCGAGAGCTAACAGGAAGGTGCTATATTTTAAGTTGTCACAAATAGGAAGCAGGGAGTAGGCAGGCAGCTGGAGGCCCTGTGAGACCTGACAAGGGGGACCCGCCCACCAGCATTTACCTACCTGTGGCAACTCTACAGGACAGCATGCTGATTTCTGAACCACTGTGAGCTGAGTCACTGGAATTTCAGTATGTGGGAGTGAGGTGGGGTGGGGTAGGGGGGTGCTATCTCCAGTTCTCAGAGAACTCAGATGGCTGAGCAGGAGAGTGACAGAGACGGCTCAAAGGCTGAGGTCCTTCTGGGGATGGGGGTCCAGTTGAGACAGAGACGGGCAGTGATGATGACAGGGAAGACAGTAATGGTGGTGGCAGGGATAGGAACAGGCAGAGACAATAGCAGGCAATATAGAAGGATCTGGGGTGAGACAGAGAAGGCAACAGAAGTCTGATCTCACAGCCAACACATCTTCCTTCTTCTGTCCCATCTCTGATCTTCCTAACCTGGGGATCCTTTCTCTAATCTAGATAGAGTGCTAAGACCCCAACACAGAAAGATAATTCAAGGACACAACAGAATTTGTAAGACATGACTAGATATCAAAGGGGAGGACCTATTAGCCAGAAAGCAGCTTTTCAGGCTGAGCAGTCATTATTCTTGTGAGCAGAAGAAGGTGCATCTGCCTTGGGGCCTCATACAAGTTCTGCCCAGTTGGAATGTCTGCACTCCACAGTGTCTGGCCCAGTGTGACACAGTCCCACGCAGTCATTAAACCCGACCCCAGCCGTGCCACCCAGGTGGCCTGGAGCACACAGAGACATCCTGGACTCTCCTTTGTGGTTCAGGGGCATGTTATAGGTATTTCTCTGCCAACTTAGCCCTTGGCTGGCACACACCTGCACTGTGGCCTCTGTCACTTCCTATCATAATTATTTGCCCACATAACGGACCCCTATGTAACTATGAGTGTCTCAAAAACAGGAACAACTGTCTACTCATTTTTATTTCTCATGTAGACATATGTCATGTTGTTTAGATGCCCAGCATTTGGAACTTACCCCCCACATAAGTCTGAAGGGAGACAGAAAGTGCCTTCTACTATAAAGGCCAAAATGGCCACACGCTTAATTTCGACCTCTCTGCCGCAGCACATGATGCGGGCACACAGCGTGGACTGGTGCAATCAGATGTGCCCACCCAGACTGTGGAGCAGAAGCCAGTAGCCCTGAGGTGGCAAGTCAGTGAAGACTCTACTCTGTAAATGGTGTCGCATCAGCTTCCGGGGCAGCAGAGGAAAGAGAGGGGTTCAGAAGGGGTTACAGAGTCCTTTCTGGGCTGGCCTTGTGGTGGGCGTGGTCCTGGGCCTCCCAGCCTCCCTTGATCCAGCCCATTTTCCAAGCCTGGCTCTGCAGACTTCCCAGATCTTCTGTGAACTTCTCCAACATCTTTCATTAATAAATGAATTCCTTTTCTCCTTAATCCTCCTGAAATGGTTTCTATAGTTTCCAACCAAGAATCCTGCATTATACCTGCCCAGAACAGAAGATAAAGCAACAAGGTTCAGGCTGGAATGTTCCAGGGATCAGAGTAGATAGCTACATTTGCAAACAGCTTACTCTGTGCCTGGCACTGTGCTTGGAGCTTCATAAGCTTTAGCTTATTAATCTTCACAATAAGCCTGTTTGGGTTTATTATTCCCATGATAAAGGAATAGAAGCTCAGAGAGACTAAGCAACTCACCCAGAGTCACACAGCAAATAGCTAAGAGTTCTCTAGTGCCAACCCTCAGGTTCCACTGATCCTTGGCAATGTCAGCCCATCCCCACTGCCACCCCCACTGCTTCTTTTCTGCCCCTCAAGCTCTCTCTGTCCCCAGTGACCACACCACCCTCCCCAGCCTTTCCTCTCTTTCCCAGTTGTCCTTTTATATCCTTTAGATTAGTGGAGGAGCTCCTCCGACAGCAACTCTTGCAGTCTTAGTCCACCACCCTCCACTCCAAAAAGCTAGAACCCTCCTAACCTCCCAGGCTGCAAGCCTGCCTCCCCCATAGCCTTGCTAGAACATAGGGGTCAAGGGTCACACTGGGTACCCACAGACACCCGCCCCCATCTCCAAGGAAGATTCACACACACCTTGGGCTTCCATCTGCTAATACCACTCTGGCATCACACTCTGCTCCTAACAGAAACATCTGTACAACCTCTTGATTAGAAACAAGAGAAATGGCCTTGGAGATTTCCAGGTTTCCCATCCCTGAAAGGCCTGGCTAAGAATGTTCTAGGTGGCAGGCTGACAGTCCCTCAAGTTCCCATCTGAAGCAGTCTTTACCTGCTAACCCTTTCCTTGTTCCATCTCTTAGGCCCTGCCAGGTCCTCTGTCCTGTCAGCTTCCAAGTCCATGTGATGTCACCGGCCTAACTGTGATGTCACCATGTCTCATCCCCACACAGGAGGGTAGCACGGGAGTAGGACCGTGACTTCCTAACTGGTAACCTGTGCAGATGCCTGACCCAGATGAGAGACCCAGGCCAAGGCAAGTCCTCGGCGGCCAGAGGGGGCCTGAAAAGTGGTCAGGAGGGGGAGTAGGGTTGAGGGGCCGTCAGAGGTGAGTGGGAATAGGGAAGCTTCTTTTAAAAAGCGGCATCTAGAGTGGGGGGCAAGCACTGGAGGGGTCGACAGAGGTCCTCAGGCTTCCGGCTCACTGTCGCTTACTGTCTGCCTTCTGTCAGTTACAAAATAATGAATGCTGGCGGTAAGCATTTCAAGCGACAGAGACTATATGGACAAAACATGGAAACCTCTGTCACAATTTCCCAGTAGTCAGGGTGAATTGTTTGGTGTTTATCCTTTCAGACATTTATTTATGAACCTATAAACGGGTAAATGGACTTTGATTTTGTTTTTATACAAAAATGAATTACATGATACATATCGTTGTGCAGCTTGTGCTATCCAAGCATCCACCGTGGCCTTCATTTCATGCCAGAACATACACAACTGCCTCCTGCTTTTTCCTGACTATAGAGTCCCCCCCTGGAGGGATGGACGTAATGTGTAGCATTCCTCTATTGATGACTCCAGTTTTTCCCTGTTCTACACAAGAATGGAAAGGATTTCCACACAGAGATAATATACAGAGCGCTTAAGAATATTAGCTCTGCTGGATTTAATCCCAGCTCTGTGACCTTATGGCAAG
The DNA here is from genome assembly GCA_004026885.1 of Lyroderma lyra. Classification (NCBI taxonomy): domain Eukaryota; kingdom Metazoa; phylum Chordata; class Mammalia; order Chiroptera; family Megadermatidae; genus Lyroderma; species Lyroderma lyra. The sequence goes on along the minus strand of PVJL010004687.1, from coordinate 75,786 downwards.
TTACTTGGAACCTCTCTGTTCCTCTTTCCTCATCTGTCAAATGGGGTTAAAGATGCCTCAAGATAATTCATGTAAAGCCCTTCAGATGGTACCAGGCTCAAAGCAAGCCCTCGACAAATGTGGGTTCCAGTTAATACTGTACCTCAGTCTTCCAAGTATCTGCAGGTCAGCTTCCTAAAAGCATTAAAATTGGGATGAATATTCTTGACTTACTTCGGAAGACCAGAATTTGGGCAGCACACTTGGAGAGATGAACTACATTCAGTTTCATTGCTTTCTTCATTGACCCCTGGTTGGAGACCACTGGTCCCATCCAATACCCTTCTCCTCAGTCCACACACCACAATGATAGTAGCTCTTGGCAATCAACTCTCACCACATGCTAGGAACCCCGCAAAAACACTTGGATGTGCTTTCACTCAGTCAGCACAATAACCCTACAAAACAGATGCTATTATTCCTGTTTTACAGGCAAGAAAACTGACACCCAGAGAAGGAAAGTGACTGGCCTAAGATCACGAGGTCCATGTAATGTCCCCGGCGGGGAGAGAGTCCAGGGGAGCACTGCTGGGGGGTCACACCTGTGAAGAAGTAAAAAGGGCCACAAATGATAGAATCTGGAGTCCCCTCAGGGGCCAAAGAAACCCCAGAAAAATCGAGACGTACAGAGGCTTAAGCCAAGGACTGTGGAAGTGAGCTGTGGGGTTAGTACCTGGTACCCTGCAAGCACATCAGGGTATGTCATTCATTCATTCACTTGTGCATTCATTCACTTGTGCATTCATTTCTCAAATGCCAACTATGTAGCAGGCATTGGATTAGTTGCTGGGAATACAGTGCATGGAACACCACTCAGACCTTGGGATTTACAGTCCAATTATCAGAAGTTTTGTTGGATGTTGCTGAAACAGAAAGTGGTGTGCAACCATCAGGGCTTATTATTTTAGGGCAGGGGTTTGGGAAGCCAAGTAGAGCCAGGGGTGTCTGGCTGGCTCATGCAGTAAGAACAAGAGGCAATGAGACCACAGGCAGAATCCCCACTTCCTCTTTGAAAACCTCAAAAACTCTCCAATCCATAACCACCCCCATCTCCAACCTTGAGGTCCCCAGCTGTGCTCTCACAGGCCCCAGAACTCCAATGCATGGATACCTGGGAAGTAATCCAGGAGGAGGTCTGAGACCCTCATTGGTTCGGAGGGTTAAGCAGCTATGTGTGGGGGTGACTGAGGACAGGGTTGAGGGTGGGGAGCTCAGCTCAGTCCACAATGTTTGCACCTCACTTTGCTCTGTGGTTGACACCTCTCTCCCTCTGCCTGACACCCACTTATCTCATCTCTCTGGACAGCCTAGCTGTCTGTCTGTCAGATGCAATGAGTTGGCCTTTGGCTTCACACCCTAGGGTGGGGAGATCCTGAGATAGGGTGCACCAGCTCTCACATTTGCAGAAGGGTCTTCCAGACTCTTGCATCTTCCCCTGCACCCACCTGTGACCTTCCAGTCATTCTGTGGACAAAATCGCAGATAACGTCTTCAAATAATATCGGAGGTCATCCCACTCATCCTCTCATTTCAACCATTCCAAGAGGATAAAAGACAAAAAGAGGTCACACAGCCGGGATTCAAATCCACTAGAGCTAATATACTCTTAACCACCATGCAGCACTGTGTACCACGTACATGGATGTCCTTCCTAACCTTCTGTGAAACCGGGAAAAATTGAAGTCTGCCTATATGTCCACCATTAGAGGAATGGTCAAGTGTGTCTTCTGTATCTATTGAGATTATCAAGTGGTTTTTGTTTTTTATTCTATCGATATAGTATATTACACTGACTGATTTTTGGATGTTGAACCATTTCTGGTATAAATCCCACTTGGTTATGGTATATAATCCTCCTTTTGTGGTGCTGGTGCTACGTATTATGCATAGTCATGCAATGGAACACTACGCAGACAGGAAAAAGCCATGGGTCAATCTATCGAGTGCCTCCTATGTGCCAAACCTCTTAACAATTGTTTCATTTAAGCCTTTTCAAAAAGTTTCAACATAAGAATAATTCATGTCCCCATCTTATAGATGAGCAAACGAACATTCAGCAAGTGTAACTAAGCAGCATCAACTCCAACACCTACAGTGGCCATGCAGTTAACATAAAATGGTCCAGGAATAACTATGACACAGATGGTACCTGACACTCAGCCTTGGTGTTGGGATTAACAGGGAAGAATGCGGACTGAGGCAAAACAAAGAGCAGGGGCCATTCTCCATGACTCAACACAATCAGTGTTGCCAGATTCTGACTTTTCCAGAGAATTTGAAAATGGGGATTTTTAGGTGAAATCTCTAAATGTTTTTCCAAAGGTGGTTCAAACGTTTTAAAATAATGTGCACGCCAATGAGGACAGATGTGTGTGCCAGGTTCAGCTGCCTCTGTCCAAGGTCTCATGTTTCTAACAGTCCTTTCCATGTTTCTAACAGTCTCCAAAAGATATAACCCAGAAGGATTCTACCAAACAGTCAAAGAATTTTTCCCACTTCTTTATAAACTCTTCCAAAGAATAGAAGAGAGAACACTTCTCAACTCATTCTATGAGGCCAGTATAACCCTGATACCAAAGACATCACAAGAAAACTAAACAAGTATCTCTCAGAAATATAGATGCAAATATACACAATAAAATATAAGCAAGAATCCAGCACCACAAAAGGATTATACATCAAGACCAAGTGGGATTTATACCAGAAGTGGTTTAAATCGATTAATGTAATTCATGACATCAATAGAATAAAGGACAAAAACCACATGATCATTTCAACAGATGACGAAGATGCACTTGACAAAACTCAACATCCAGGGGGTCCCTGGTGGAGTAGTGGCTAGGATTCAATGCTCTCACTGCTGTGGCCTGGGTTCGGTCCCCACTCATGTACCAAAACAAAGAAAACAAACAAACAAAAAAACACACCTCAACATCCTTCCATGATAAAAACACTCACCTAACTAGGAGTAGGAAACTTCCTCATCCTGACAAAAGGCATCTACAAAAACACATGGCTGATAGTGTATTTATTGGTGAAAACCTCATTGCTTTCCCTCTCAGATCAGGAACAAGACAAGAATATCCACTCTTTACACTTCTATTCAATATTGTCTGTGGGTTCTAGCCAGGAGAATTAGGCAGGAAAATGAAATAAAAGGCATCCAAATTAGAAATGATAAAGTAAAACCATTCCTATACACAGATGACATGATCTTATACATAGAAAATGCTAAGGAATTCACAAAGACCTTTTTTTGGGGGGGCAGGGGGTGGTTCCCTGGCTGGGAATTGGACCTAGGCCCTGGCATTGAGAGTGCTGAAGCCTAGCCACTACACCACCAGGGAACTCCCCCTTATAAAACCCTATTGAAACTAATGAGTTCAGCAAAGTCACAGGATACAAGATCAACAAATGGTGTTGAGAAAATTGTATATACACATGCAAACAAAGTTCTAACACCATGTACATATATAACTCCAAATGGCTCATAGATCTAAATGTAAGAGTCCAAATAATAAAACTCTTAGAAGGAAGTATAGGAACAAATCTTTGTGACCTAGGGTGAGTCAAAGATTTCTTAGATACAACACCAAAAGCACAGGGAACAAAGGAAAAAAAAATAGGTAAATTAGACTATAAAATTGAAAACTTTCTTGCTTCAAAGAATTCCATCAATGGAGTTCCCTGGTGGTGTACTGGCTTAAGGCTTTGGCGCTGGCGCTGTTAACACTGCAGCCTGGGTTCGATTCCCAGCCAGGGAGCTACCTACATACTACAAAAAGAAAAAAAAAAGAATTCCATCAAGAAAGAAAAAGACTAGGATGGGTATAATGTTTTTTAAAAAGAAATTTACAAGCGTTGGAAAGGACACAGAAAAATTGGTATGCTCATACATTGCTGGTGGGATGCAAACTGGTTCAGCTACTGTGGAAAATAGTTTGGTAGTTCCTCAAAAAGTTAGACAAAGGGAGTTCCCTGGTGGTGGTGTGGCTTAGGCTTTGGTGCTATCAACGCTGTGGCCTGGGTTCGATTCCCAGCCAGGGAACTACCCGCATAAAATAAATAAATAAATAAATAAATAGTAGTATATTTATTCAATGGAACCGTACTCGTGCATTAAAAAGGAATGCTACAACATCCATAGTACAACATGGATGAACCTCCAAAATACGATACCTTCCCTGCTGGAGAGGTAAAGAGAGGTAACCCATACAAGGGATTTACTCAGGGCCTGACTCCTGTTCAACAGCTGTGCATCCCCTCCTCCTGGACCCTCTCTGCCATCTCTTTCAGAGCACAGCGTCCTTCAGGGCAGAGGCAGGGCCTTATGTCCACACCCACACCCATCCACACTTCCACATAGTCATACACACACACAGATGCTGCCTACAAAACCTGTTGGAATGAATGAGTCAATGACTGGAAGCCTCATTTCATTTCATTCACTTATTTGTTGAACAAATGTGTCTTGAGTCTCAACCAGTTTCCAGGCCCTGTGCTTGGTGCCAAAGATATAAAGGAGGAGACAAGGTCCCTGTCCCCGAGTAACCCACAGGCTGTGATGAAAAGACGCATTGGACATTACAGTCCAGTGTGCTCAGGGGGCTCCAGCAGCCAGAGGAAGTGTCTAATCTGGGGTGAGTGGGGCCAAAGTGTCAGGGAAAGTTCCCTGGGGGCAGTGGTGCCTGGTATGATTCATGGACATCTACTATATTTAGTGTCTTTGTCACTTGATCTATTAGAATAGAAGCACCGTGAGGGCAGAGAATTTTGTTTTGTTCACAACTGTATTCCCAGCACCTAAAAAACTACCTGGTACAAGTAGGTGCTCAGTCAATACATGTTGATGAATAAATGAAGGAGGCAATGAAGAGGAAGAGTTCTAGTCAGAGGCGTGGAGGCAGGAGGCAGCTCGGCTCCTCTGGGTTACTCCATCCCTTGCTCTTCTTTCAAGGGACACACTGACCCCTTGTAAGGCATGACCCCTTACAGAGACGTTCATGTCCTGGTGGCCTGTTCATCTCACAACAGCCCAGTTAGATGAGCAAGGCTGATAGAGCTCCCCCCGCTTGCCAGTGGAGAAACTGATCCTCTGAGAGGGGAAGTGATTTGCCCATTGTCCCATGGCAAATCGGTGGCCTTGCTGACAGGAGAACTCAGGTCCCCGGCTCTGAAGCTGACTCTAACCTGCATCCCTGGGCAGGATCTAGCTGGGCAGGGGTCTCAACCTTCAGATCCAGAGAGGGACCCCAGAGTCTTCCTCAGTAGGCTGTGGAAGCCACACGATTGAGAAGGCATACAAAGTAATAGCGATGAGGACGAGGAGGAGGAGGATTGGAACTTTTCTATTATGATAGATTTCCGTTAGTGGGTTAAAGGCTAGATATTTATTCCCTCATTTATTCCTCACCACAACCTTTTGATCTAGCTACTTTACAGATAAGAAACTGAGCTCAGAAAGGCTAATTGACTTCTGACCACACAGCCGGAAGTGGCAGAGCTGAATGGTAAGCCAAGCCTGTTGAACTTCTTATCATCTTCGCTCATGTGCAAGGAGTAAGAGACAACAGGTGTGGTGCTGTGATGCAAGATGCTGTGTTCATGCTGGGGGCCCGGGAGGACCTCAGAGGCCTAACCAAGAGGCACTGCCAAGGCCTGACAGCTTCCTCCTGACACCAGAGTCAAGGGTCTTAGGAATAAGAAAGGCCCACAGTTCTGACTCAGAGCTTCTCCTGCTTCCATCGCTCTGTCACACGACAGGCATTTACAGATGCCAGGTGAGTGCCTAGCACAGCTGGAATGCAAATGCAACCCAAACACCCAGGTCCCCCAGAGCTGGTAATAAATGAGAGCATGTTCATAGACATGACTTAAATTCCACTTCAACCTAACCTTAAAACCTCCCTCAGTTATTTCTCCTGTGGCAGTTAAGTATTTTGGTTAATAGCCCAGGACCCCAAAGTCAAGCAAACTGAGTTCAAATCCCATGTCTGCCACTCTAGCTTGCACCTTAGTTCCAGTTTCCTTAGCTACAGAATAGGAATAGTAACAGATCCAGGTCTCAGGTTGTTATGAAGGTTGTAGCAGGCTGTATATGAAAGGTGTTTAACCCAGCGCCTCGCCCAGAGTAAGGGATGGATGAATGGAAGATGTGAGGAGGATTATTTCTAGAAGGTTCTGAGGTTGACCTTGTGGGATCCCACACATGGCACCTGAGAGATGCCATCAGCCACCAAGGATGCTACCTCTTGGGAGTCCAACCCAAGCACTGAACCAGCAAGCCACGCCCACCACACCAAACCACATTCTGCTCTTGGGTCCTACAGTGGCAACAGAGGGTGGAGGCACAGAAATGGCCCCTCTTACTCTCCCATACATCATAGCCCCTCATGGTAGCAGCTCCTTCGACTCTGACAAGTGGGCTTGCTGACCGAGCAGAACTAGTGGCTCTCGTTCAGCGCCACAGTCATTTCATCCTCCTGGGGGGGTTCCTCGGTCCTCACACACATCTGTTTCTGGGATCCATGCCAGCCCATAGTGTCTGAAGCTCAGTAGACTCTGCACCTGCTCTCGCTGCCCAGTCTCCCAGTCTGGCTAGGAAAGACCCTAATAAAGGATGATGATGAAGAACTTTTTTTATTTTTTTTCCTGTGCTAGAATTGATTAAATGTAAATACACACACACACACACACACACACACACACACAATCCCATACAATATATGTTTACAACACAGTCAATTAAAATATTTTAAATTACAAAAGGAGCAACTGGAGTTGGACTGGCTTTAAACATTTGCTAACTGTAGTCTCTTCAATAATTATAACTTCTCTAAATTTTTTCATTTTTATTTTTTTTTACTTTTATTTTTTTCCATTTTTAAATAACAATAATCTAAAGGTTCTCTCTTACTTTACTCACAATGTTATTATCAGGGTCAAACAATAAAATATATTTGTCAATTATCCACAGACTGAAACTTACTATAATGCATATTATTAAGAATTCCATATGTTAACAATAAAAATGAATATTAAAAAAAAAAGAATTCCATATGAAATATTTCTCCCGCCAATTGCTAATGGCATTCTCCATGTAAACCAATTGGAATTTTTTAAAATTCATTTTTATTGTTAGACTTATTGGGGTGACATCTGTTAGCAAGGATTACATAGGTTTCAGGCATACAATTCTACAGTGCATTGTCAGCTTGCTGTATAATAAGTTCACCACCTAATGTGACTTCTCTTTCCATCACCTTATATTTAGCTTCCCCCCCTCCTCTCCCACCCGCTCCCCTTTCTCCCCTCCCTGACCCACTCGTCCCCAAATAAACATTAAACTATTGATTGTGTCCATGGGTTGTTTGTTTGTTTGTTCATTTCCTTTCCCTTTGTTGCTTTCAGTTTTATATTCCGCATATGAGTGAAGTCATACAGTTCTTTGTTTTTTCTGTCTGGCTTATTTCACTAAGCATGATGATCTCCAGGTCCATCCATTTTGTTGCAAATGGCGAAGAGCTTTAAGAGACAAAAAGGGAGTGTTGAGGGAGCAGAGCAGGGGGATATCTTCTGTCTGGATGGTGGCAGGGAAAGCAACCTCACCATTTTGCTAATGATTCAGCATGTTTCAGTGGCTTCCCATATCCCCAGGTTCAGCCCCTGAGGCCTTGTCTGATGCAGCCTCTGCCCAGCTCACCACTCAAATGTACATGACCTCACTGCATCCTGCCAAAGGAGGTAGCATCTCTATTTCACAGAAAAGGAAATAAGGTTCAGAGATTGTAAATGATTTGCCCAAGATCACATAAGCTAGAATTTGAACTCCAGAGCCTGTTTTCCAAGAATCATAGTCATTTTAAAAACTAAACAAACAACTTATGAAAACACTTTGGAAACTGTACAAGAGAAATTTGAGACACCATTTTAAGTTAACTTGAAAACATTCTCATCTTGATCAAAACCCCTAAGACATCCAGCACTAAATCATCATCTCTAGGTTTGGTCAATCTCATCACAGCAAAGGAGACCAAAGTAGTCAACATTAAGTGGCTTACAAAACTGAGGGTCCTCCTCTCTGGATAGAGTAGGCAGGCACAGATCCTGGAAGACTTGTTCTCTGTACGTTCTGGCAATACCAGATTCTTCCCTGACCTCAGCCAGAAAGAGCTATCTAAAGCCCATTGCCCTGGGTAGCATCAGAAACTAAGAAAGTATGTACATTTCAGATGGGTTCAGGGCAGCTCTTTTCAAATTAATTTCCCACAGAACACTTTTAAAGTAAGAATATATTAGTGAACACCACCAGAAGGTCATAACCTTAAGATTAAAGGAGACAGCCCCACCTCTCACAAAACAACAGAAATGTCACAAACGAACTGCTACAAGAAATAATTTTAAAAATTTATTCTTATTTTGAATAGATAATAAGCATTGAGTATCACATGCTGAAATTATAGGACAAGTTGTGAAACATAGTAAAATTATCAAATATCTTAATTGCAACTCAATATGTGGTTAAATGTACTAATATAAAAGTGAAGAAATATTTGTTGAAACACTATTTATGTGTTGGAGAATAATTCATGAACCTTGTAGGAATTCTTGATGTGTGAGTTCAAGTCCTCTGAGAAGTAAATGTCATGAGGGAATTAGAGGTGGGAGGGATTAATTGGGGAAAATACCTGTGAGGGAAAATGGTCAAGGAGTCAGAGGAAGCTGGGAGAGCTGGGAAACCACGGTACAGGTGGAGACCTCACGAAGGACAGAAAGGAATGAAGGTTAGGCAGGAAAAGTCTTAAACTGGTGATGCAATTCTAAGAAAGTTTCAGCAGAGCCAATGGGAAGTCCTCTATCCAAAACAGCCTATCAGAGGACTCCCTTACCTCCCAGAATGTCCCTGCCTTCCGGTTCTTGCCTGCTCAATTACTGCCTGGGAGTAACCCATGGGAAGTGTGGCTTCAAAGAGAATGTGGTTGATGGATTTCAGCCATGACAGTTGGGGCACACGCAATGCTTGCATCTGGCATACCATTTACTAAAGCCAATAATTATCTCACCATAAGACCCATCATAGAAATGTGTTTAGTTTTTGTTAGACACATATTTTTCCAATAAAAAGAGAAAAATAATAAGTCACTAGCCTTGATTGTGTTTTCAGAATACTTCACAAAGCCTCAGGAAACATTTTGGAAAATTCTAGATTCCATGGATTCCTGAAAAGGGAAAACTGGCATTGTGGAAAGACATAGGACAGAGCTGAGAGATCTGGGTTCCAGTCCAATTCTGTCACTAATGTGCTTTGGGAACTTCTTCAAGTCACTTCCTTAGTTTCCACACCTTAAAATCGGTACAGGAAAGCGGGGCTCCTATCTGTCTCTGGGAACCTGCTGTTTAATGCCCCCTTAGAGACAGACTCCTGGGCAGAGGACTCTATGGCAACATGACTGCTTTTGTGGCATCAAAGCTTGCTAGTCCTGAAGCCCTTCCTTGTGCCCCCTTGGGTGTGCCCAGCAGGGACCTTGTTCACTTCCACCCTCCACCACTGGCCTGCCCTGAGCAGACTGGCTCATCTTCTGGTCTTGTGGTTTCCCTCTGTGGGTGCTGGGAGGTGGGGAGGCTTCGGTGTGTGTGTGGGGGGGGGCTGTGGTAAGCAGGGGGAAGGTATTACCTCCCAAAATAACCCCTGAGGGGAGTCTGGTGGCCATTTTGAAGCAGAGTTTCACCACCACCCTGTTTCCAGGAAATCCCCAGAAGCTGAGTTAAGGAGCAGCCTTTTATGAAATGTAGCCTGCTGCAAAATCATAAGGCCTCCTGGACAGATAGGGGGCAAGCCAAGGGTCTGAAGGTCCACCCAGATTTGGAGCGGATCAGGGAGTGGAATGAGGAAGAAGGACAAAGTTAGTGGTGAGAAGGTCAGGGTATAAGATCTCCAAGAGTAAGTCTGTTTCTCTACCATTTGACTTAAAGGTTCCTTGATAGTTGTGTCCTGGTCTCCTGTTGAGATGAGCAGGGTAAGCTATGCCTCGGGAGTTTCACACAGGGTCTCTGATATGCAGCCTCATCCACTTGTCTCCCTAAGCCTAGCACAAAGCTTCTTCCCATCTCCCAGAAGTCTACCTCTATCTGCGCCCCCTGCCTATTGCCTGCCCCCTGCACGGTCCTCCATCCCAGGGTCATGCCTCACCATGCTCCTTCCAGAGCTGCTGGCTGATTTCTAGCTGCAACTTCCCCTGGACTTAACTGCCTGTCTTTGGCCTCCTTCCCAGCACAGTTAGGCCAATTTTTTACATTTGTTCAGTAGGAACCCACCCTTCCTCTGAAAGGGTCAGAGGCCTCTAGCTAACTTCTCAGTAGCATACTCCTGACAATTAGCTCTAACTCTGACATATACAGTCTACAAAACAAACTACTACCAGTAAATAAAGGTGGCTACCCCTGGCTGTGTGCCAGGGCTTTACACCTGTCACCACAGCTCATTTTTTCCTTCGAGACTGTTATGAAGCCTCTATGGTGCACTGGCCTTCCCTAAGTGCTAAAGATACTGCAGCCAGAAGTATACAATGGTCCTTACCTTCCTGGTGTTTACATCCTCACAACTTAAGGGTGAGGGAGAGGGTAGGCACTATTACTCCCATTTTATATTACCTGGTCAGTAAGCAGATTATCTGTTCAAGCTCAGCTCTTTATAAGACCAAAGGCTTTTCAACAAACATGAGATAACAGAGTCTACAAACTTGAAGCTTGAGACAAAAAGGAACATAGCTCCTGCAGATCATGTTCAGTTTTCCAGTTTATAAAACACTTACCTCCTTGAAGAGACAGTTGAGCTCATGCTGGGCCAGGAAAGAACAGATGAGTCTGGGACAGCTTGAAGCACCAGAAAGCAAGGAAGTATTCACAAAAGTTGAGGACACAAGGACCCACAAACTTGTTTGAAGGGGTTCCCACTAGCCAAACTGGGGACAATTTAAGCATCAAAATGATTGATAGTAATGGATTCTAGCTCATAGAAAAATGAGGAATCCATGAGTCCTTTCTGGTATATGAGAGGAGGGAAAGCTCTTCTAATAAATGTAGAGAGACAATGCAATTAGAAAAATTGGCGTTTAATGCAATTAGAAGATTGCCACAGCATTGACAGCACTGAAGCCTTAGCCACTACACCACCAGGGAACTCCCAGAAGATTGCCATTTAGGAGATGCAACAAAATGCATGAGAGGGACCTCTGAAAAACTCCTCAAGATTACAACTAAGAAAACACCTATATCTCAATCAACGGTTCTCTACACAATGCACAATCACAGCTAAGAAACCCACTTGTGGCATTAAGGTACCTGCAGGCAGGCAGAGGGTTAAACAAAGGGGAAATAAAAGGAAGAGCTGGGACACCACCATGTGGGTCCCAACTTGGAATTCTACCGCTGGGGGAGGGAGGAGGAAGAAGGCGGTGGGAGAGTACTCCGGCTCTCACTCGTCTGTGGGACAGAGGAAAGGGGGCCTAGAGGCGGGGCATAAGATACTGCACCCACCTCACTTTGGGCCCAGGAGGTGCAAACCGATCTGCAAACCTCAGTGGCTGGACTTCACTCCAGTTCCCAGAGAAGGGGGAACGGCTGGGCAATGAGGAGCCACAGCACAACCCCTCTGGCTGGGAAAGAGAAGGAGAGAGGGGGGCTGTGTATGCGCATTTCTTGGCCTACAACCAGGACAATCTGAAAGATCAGCGTACAGGACAGTGACCCCAAAGCTCAGGGCAGAATACGCAAGTGGGGCCAACAGAACAGAAAGGCGCAATCACACCCAAACTCCTTGCATGACCCCTGAGCCACAGGAAGAAAATAGAGCTGCAAACGTGTCTCCCCTACAGACCTCTGTGTGCCCAGTGTCAGCAGCGAACACCAAAGAAACTGCAGCTGGTAGGGTCCAGAGAAGCTGCAGATATGAGAAACCAGAGAATTAAAGAGATGGGGACAGATGACCCATCAGAAACAGAGCTCAAAGCAACGATTATAAAAACGCTTAAGGAACTGAATGATAATTTTTTTGTGTGTTGGGAGTAGTATGTCCTGGCTGGGAATCAAACCCAGGCCATGGCGTTGAGAGTGCCAAAGCCTAGTCACAAGGAACCCCTTGAATGATAATGTCAACAGAGAGATAGCAAGCCTCAAAGAAGACTTATAAACCATTATAAAGGACCAGAGAGAGATAATGACTATTAACTGAAATGAAGAACAGAATAAAAGCACCAAACTAGATAAAATAGAAACACAAAGCAGTGATTTGCAGGAAAAGCCAGCAGAAAACACCCATTTAGAACAGATAGATATGAGAATCCAGAAAAATGAGGTTGGTTTGATATTCCTCTGGGACAATTTTAAGTGGAAGAATGTTGGAATCACAGGTGTACCAGAAGGGACAGAGGAAAAGCAAGGGATTAAAAAATTATTTGAAGAAATAATGACTGAAAATTTTCCTAACCTGGAAATAGACATACAAGTCCAGGATGCACAGAGAATCCCAAACAAGATGATCCCAGACAAGAACACACCTAGACATATCATAATTAAAATGGCAAAAGTTAAAGAAAAAGAGAAAATTCTAAAAACACCAAGAGACATCCAAGTAATAACTTATAAAGGGAAACACATTCGACTCTCAGCTGATTTCTCACCAGTTACAGGCCAGAAGGGGAGTGGCAGACAACATTCAACATGATGAAAACCAAGGATTTACAACCAAGAATAATGTATCCAGCATGGCTAGCTTTCAAAATTGAAGGACAGATAAAGAGCTCCTCAGATAAGGAAAAGTTAAAGAACCGTATCACCAGCAAACCAGCACTTCAAAGAATGTTAGAAGGGTTTCCCTGGTGGTACAGTGGCTTGAGGCTTCGGTGCTCTCAACGTTGCAACTTCAGTTCGATTCCCAGTCAGGGAATAACTAAAAAAAAAAAGAGGAACTTCTTTAAGATGGGAGGAGGAATGGGAGAGTGAGTAAAATAAGGGAAAGGGATTGAGAAATTTATTTTGATTGTTAACAGAAAATTAAAAGCAACAAAGAAACAAATCTCATGGACAGAGTCAATAATTTAGTAGTTACCTGAGGGTAACGGGGGGCGGGGAAAGGTGGGGGAAAAGGGACCGGGACACAAATATATGATGATGGAAAAAGAACTGAGTCAGGGTGATGAACACATAACACAACACATAGAAGATGTAATGTAGAATTGTACACCTGGGACCTATGTAATTTTTACTAATCAATGTTATCTCAATAAATTAAAAAAAAAAAAGAAGATTGCCATTTAATAGCCCTCAAAATGGTGATTGATTTACATAAGTCTTAATCAATGGATGCTAAAATTACTGGGTGAAAATTTGTGAGAAACAGGATACTTATGTCATCTTAATGTATGAGTATGTCCCTACAAGGTACATGTTAATTACAAAGGGAAAAAATACTACCTTGACAGTGGAGAAATCTGACACCTCAACCAAGTGATTCACATTCAACATATAATGGAACACAATGCCATGTGTCTCCTGATACGATGTACTGAGAAAGTTATATCACTTCTGTGGCATTCCTGCCAAAAATGCAAAATTTGAATTTAATCATGAGGAAACATCAGACAAACCCAAATGGAAGGATATGCTACAAAATATCTGTCCTATTTTTTTAAAATGTCAGATCATGAAAGACAAAAACCAAGGAGCTATTCCAGATTAAAAAGATAGGGATGTGAGAATTTAATGGAATGAGGGATCCTGGATTAATTCTGGACAAGAAAGGACATTATTAGAACCATAGTGGGATAATTAAACTCAAGTAAGTTCTGTAGATTGTGTATATGATCCTGACTTTGATAATTGTACTATGATTATGAGAATGTCCCTGTATTTTTTAGAAAATGTACTCTGAAACATTTCAAAATAAAGGAGCATAATGTCAGTAATTACTCTTTTTTTTTTTTTTTTTGCTTTTTGGTATGTGGGTAGCTCCCTGACTGGGAATCGAACCCAGGCCGCAGCACTGACAGCGCCAGCGCCGAAGCCTTAAGCCACTACACCACCAGGGAACTCCAATTACTCTGAAATAGTTGAAAATATAGAGAGGAAGCAGGAAGGGAGAGAGAGTGACAACAAATGAGATAAATTTATAATGTTTGGGAAATCTGGGTTAAGGGTACATAGGAATTCTTACAACTTTTCTGAAAAGTATCCCAAAATAAAAAAAATATTTACCATCAGTTATCTCATTGACTCCTTATATAGAAGTTGAAAGAGAAGGTCTATCAACATCTTTATTTCACAAATATGGGTACCAGGGTTTAGAGAACTGAGGGTACTTGCTCAGGCTGTTAAATTCGTAATGAAGCAGGACTTAAAGCCAGAGCTCCAAGCTTCACATCCAGGGCTCCTCCGGTGGATCTGAGGGATCAGTATTTCTGGTTCCTGGTGGGGATGCACCCTTCTCTCAAGCTCAATCTATCTTAAGAAATCACATCATTCAAACCATTCTCTCTTCCCACCATCTCAAAATACCTAAGCAAGTCAAGTGGACCAACCCCCTCACCTTGTCTGCAGAACTCCCTGGAACCAGGTTTGTGGAGATGCCTCTGACTTAGGACTAACACACACTTGTGAAATAGACATTAGAGTCACCAAGGCCTCTTCAAGCTGCTGGCTGGGTCAACATGGTGAAGGAATGGAATAATGACTAAATGGATGGCAGCACTCACACAGACTCTCCTTTCAGCCTAAAACACCTTGACTAGTTCAAGGTGGTTCCTCTTCTGGGGACCAGCTCAGAAGGAGCTAGGGAGAATGACTCCAACTCTGTAGCTTTCAACATGCTTCTGCATGGGAACCACAGGGCCCCTCTGCCCCTTGGCATCCCCTTATCCATGAGCCACCCACCACAGGGGTAGGAGAGACTGACCCAACAGAGAAGGGTCCAGGGAATCAGTTAAGACCGGGAGCTAGTCAACAGGGCTCTGGAATCACAATAGGGCAGATCTGGGTCTTCCTGGGGCTGGAACTTTTACAATTTTGGAGGCCCTCTTTCAGAAAAGGAATATAAAATTCTAAATATAAAATATACACCCCAAGTGAATGTTTATTTAAAATGAGAAAAGAAGTCATGATAAATTACAAATTTGAACAGCTGAAAAATACCACAAACTTCACTAAGCATTTATATTAATTAATTGCCTGGCACACCTCTATACTACTTTATAACAGGTTAGCTGCTGCTATGCCACATTTCAGATTTCCAACTGTGCTTAAAATATCTCATTTGTGCACATTTTGTAAAAATACGTGAGCACAGAACTTGGCTCTTCACAAAGGGGCCCTGGAGTTCAGACTAAATCTACTTCTGTTCCACTCCTTCTGGACAAAACGTTTTGAGTTTAGGGAAGTGATTAAACAGAATCCCTTCCAAGCTTGATTACTCCAGGAAGGCCCCAGAGATCTGCTGGCTCTCTCTCCTCTCCTTCTCAAACAAACAAACAAAAAAGCAATTATCAAGAAAATTGAGGCTTAGTTAAAAAGGTGAAGTCTCCAGCTTCGTGTATCCCGCGATAGAAAGGGTTAAACCTCTGACTAAAGCTGAATCAGTAAAAGGCAGGCTGCTTTCCTGCCCTCTGAAGGGGCCCTGATCTTTCCTGCCTCGGGGTTTTGCACTTTGTTCCCACTGCCTGAAACACAACCCCTACACATCCCATCCTCACTCTTTTCCCAAATGTCACCTGGTCAAGATTTCAGCATCTGTTAAGTCTAAGTTTAAAAGTCAGTTTCTCAGAAAAGCTTTGTCTGATCCCTTTCCCTTAAATCACTATAATTATTTATTACTCACTGTAATTTTACCCTGTTAGCCCCGTGAAGCCTGGGACATTGTTTGTCTGTCTGTCTCATCCATGCCTGTATTTTTGCAGTCTGTGGCATAGTAGCTGGTGCATAGTGACTGGCAAACAGTGGTGCTCAAACAATATATTTGAATTAATGAGTGAACAAAGAAACTTGGGTCATGGGTAAGGAGAGGGGAAATGTGGGGACAGAGCGCCTCCTCCTGGACATTGGGCATACCAGGGGCCCAGGACTGCTCAGAGAAGAAGAATGGGGTGGTAAAATTGTTATCTGGGCGGTAGTCTTGGGGACCACAACCTCAAGCCAAACTTCTCCTGATTTATGCCTTCTCACTTCTATCAGCTCCACCACAACTCTCCTCCCAACCCTCAGAGCATAGTCTGGCCCCTGCATCCATCCTCCCCCACACTAGGGACCACCTCACCCCCAGCTCCAGAGTGACCGTCACCTGATCCTCCCCACAAGTAATACCCCTTCTTCCTGGACCTTTAGCTTTGAATAAGAATAGACCTAGATTCTTTCATTGATCCTCTTTCTTCCTCCTCCCTAATCAATCAATCAGAAGTGATTGGCTGGGGCATCGGGTGGATGTGGAGAAGGAATGGTGGGCAGGGAGCATTGAAAGTTGGTGGGGTTGGGGGGTGAGAGTGTTTCTGAAACTAGATATTGCTAATATTAGCCAGAACTGTGGGTTTGTTTGGGGCGGGGGTGGGGGGGGGCGGACAGGGGATGGGGGATGAGAAGTTACCTGATGAGATAGAAAGAAAATGGTAAGAAATTTCTGTCTACTGATTAACTGAAAAAGCATAAAATATCTCCAGATTATACAGCACAATGGTCGGAGTGGGTCATAGAAGGAGACTGTGCTAAGAGAAATAATGGGTTTCAGTGAGGGAGAAATGGGGTCCAGCAAACAAGACGTAGGCTCAGAAAGGAGGTTAGGGGTTCAGTGAGGGGAGCTGGGGCTCAGTGCTAAGCATGTGGGAGAAGATAAAGAGGGTAAGAGGAAATCTTGGACAAGAGGAAGAAGAAGAAGAGAGGGTGGGAGGTCAAGGAGCCCTACAGGGGGAGAATCAACCTCACCTGTGTGTCTCCATAATGGTCTTATGCTTAGCCCCTCCCCCAGCAGTGCCTCAAGTGGAGCTGGGGAAGAGTGACAGTTCCTTAATGACCCTGAGTCCTGCTAGCTCTCTGAACAGCCTGTGGTCACAGAGGGCTTAAAGGGGACTGAAGCCAAAGTCCAGGTTATTGATCTCTGGCCCCAAAGGTCAGCTTCAGGGGCAAAGGTGTTGCCACAGTGGGAGCCTCAGGGGACCCCACAACAGTGGTGCTGTGCTGCACAGCTTGGTTTTCATGTCTGTATCCTTGACTCCCTATGATTCGTGCACACACACACACACACACACACACACTCTCTCCATCCTGTCTGGCCTGAAACTTCTGCCTGGGAGATGTCTCAGAATAGACTCGGTGTCTGGACTTTTGAGTGCTGGAAAGTTTGAAAGCAGGGACTTGGATGAAATTATTTACTACCACTCCCACCCCCAAGACAAAGCCCTGGGAGTCCATGGACTCATGGGGTGAACTCAGTGGGAAAGCACCAACCTAGTAGTGAGGGAAGATGGCCTCAGTTTGCTGTATGGCCTTGGGCAAACCACTTAACCTCTATGGATCTTAGTTTTCTTATCTATAAAACAAAGGGTTGAATCAGATGAACTCTAACATTCCTTCCAGATAAACAGATTCTAAGATTTTAAGAAATTAAATAGGGTCAGGAGCTGACAGTAGGAATTATCTTAGGTTCAGAAGACTGTAAAAAGAATCTTTGGACTTAAAAATAAAACCTGGATTCTAATTTTGGCCACCATTAATCATGGAATCCTGAGCAAGACATTTGTTTATTCATTCACTAAAAATGTAATAATCAATTATTCTACTCCAAGCTTTGTGCTATGTGATAGGCACACAATGAACAAAATAGACATAGTCCCTGGCCTCATGGAGTTTATATTCTAGTAGTCAGTGGGACAGAAAGGCAAATAAATATAATAAATTGGGGCAAACATTCTGTTATAGAAGTACAGGGTACTATAAGAACACATGAGAGGGTGCTGGCTAAGTGAGTGGGTGGAGGCAAAGACATTCCTGGACGAAGTAACATCTATGTTGGAGCCTGAAAAATGGATAGTGATCAGCAAAGTAAGAGAAACGGTGCTTGGGGCAGGGGGCTGAGCAGGGGAAACACCAGGAAGAGAGAGCAAGGTGTACGGAGGCCCAGGGAAGCTAATGGTGATGGGTGAGGTGAATCTGGTATTAGGGCGAGGATCTGCCTCACTTGCAAAACTGAGGTAACTACAGGCTGTCTTGCCTCCCTCTTTTTCTAGCAGCCCCATTTTCCAGGTTCTGCTGAGATAATGCATGGGAAAACACTGTGTCGTTGAGAAAGCATTGTACAAAGTCATACAATGAGAAGAGGCTGTGGGTCACTGAGGATCGAGCTGGGTAAGTTGGGCCTTAGGGAAATGAACCAGAATTGAGGCACTGAGTGTCTAACAAATTTGACCAAAGTCACATAACTGAAGTAGGTGGAACTGGGGTTTGAACAGAAAGCTTGACCTTATGTAGGGTCTTTGTATAAGAGGGGAGACTTGTTTTAAACACCCTAGTGGGTAAAGGCTATAGAGATCAGCTTCCATTCAATGGAAAAACAAACTTTTCTACCAATCCCAACTATCAGGGAATGGGCAGGGAAGCCTTCAGAAGCAGAAGCAGCAAGCTCTCTGTTGCTAGAGGTTCGTAAACTGAGCCTAGAGAATGGTCGATAGCGAGCTTGGGATCTGGGAGGGAATCAGCTGATCTGCAAGGTCCCTTTTGGCTCTGAGAATCTTGGAATCCAGGATCCTGGGTCTCCCTTCTCTTTGTTCTATACCCGCTCCTTTAGTAGAACAGCAGTGGAGAACCCCAAAGTGCTGCTTATATTTTAGGAGAAGCTAGAAGGAACAAGAGACAGCTTCCATGAATCCTCCTGTTATTTCAGTACTTATTCTAACAGAGGGGAGTCAAGGATACTTCGACAGTTTTTGTCCTATTCTCGCTCTATAATGATCACAAATGCAGCAAGTAGAAGGAGACTTTAGAGGTCATAAATCCATGCTCCCATTTGATAGATGAGGAAACTGAGGCCCAGAGAAAAAGAGATTTGCTCAAGGTCACACAGTCAGTTATTGACAAAATGTTGAATGAATACGTGGTTGAAGAGTGAATGAAAGGAGTACAAGTCTCTCTGTCTGTCTCCACAAGGACATGGAAGACTTGCCGATGTGGGAACCAAACTTTGAGGCTGTTTCTCAAACAAGCTGTTCACTTTCAAGCCTCCTTGTTTTCATTTCTGCTGTTCCTTTCCTCTGGAATCCTTGCCCTCCCTGGCTTTCAAAATTGTATATAAGGTCCAATGCAATGCTATCGCCCCTGTGAAACCTCCCGTAACATATCATATACGTTAGCTTTCATTGTTTCACAGTGCATTATATATGCCTCCATTATATGTTCCAGACACAACCTGATGGGATAGCTTTTATATTTGTCCTTTCCAATAAACAGACAGGAAAAACCAAATTTCAAAAGACAGTTCTGAATGAAAACTCCCATTCTGGGTTTCTAGTTCTTGTTATAGTAGACTCTCAGTTAACCGGCACCCATGCCAGATAAATGTAGTATTAGTTCTTCGATTTTTTAAATTATTTTTTTGCCGGTTGTTTGAGAATGCTGATTGCTTGAGTTCTGGTTAATGGAGAGTTTATATTAACCAGTTATGGGAACTTGAACAAGTCACTTGGAGTTTAGGTCTTGTTTTCACATTTACAAACTGGGCCAGAAGGAAGACAAAGTTTGAAAATTCTAACTTCTAAGGCTCTTCTAATAGTAGAGGTGTAAATTATTGAATCTAAATGCGGATTCCAGGGGCAGCCTATCAGAGTTTGAATTTTAACTCTATCACTTATTCTGTGACCTTTGCTAAGTTATTATACTTAACCCCTCTGTGCTCAGATTTATCTGTAAGATGGGAACAATAACCATATTTATCTCATAAGTTTGGTGTGAGGAGTAAGTGAGATAATTTATGTAAAGCACTCAGCACAGTGCCTGGCATAGAGTGAACCTTCAAAAAGAATTAACCATCATAATTTTTATTCTTCTGATAATTCTGGGTTCACAACCTCAGAATTTGGAAACGGCATCTCCACTTCAATGTCCTCAAAGTAAGCCAAGTATCTTTCTTCATTTTGCTAGGGGTCAGCATAGCAGAATGGTAACAAGTATGGCTTTGAAACCATCAAAACACTAAGGGTAAAATAAAATAAAAAAAGAAAAGCATGCTTAGACTAGGAAGGTCCAGAAAATTTCCCTCTCATGCACCCTTTCTTTGGATATGCTCCTCAAGTGTGAACCAAGAAAGAAGTTGACATGGGATCCATGTCAGTGGCTCTAACGACTAGAGTGAGAGGAAACCCCAGGGTGACAGCTGGAAAGCAAACTCAGAGAGCAATCAAGAGGGAGGGCCTCAGGAAAGAGGCTCTGGGAAAAGTGAGGGCTTAGTGGAAAAGATAATATGTGATGGAGCCCATGAAAATAATTGAGGATATTTCAATGACAAATAGTGAAGGAAAGAGAGAAAGGCAGGAATATAAAACACAGTATAAGAAATTTTCTCCTAGAATATGACTTGGCAATGCAGTGAACATTTTTATAAACATGACAGTGTAAACACTGGTTATTAATATAGCTGAAAATGGTGATTTAACTGTACTGGGAAGAAGAAGAAAAGGGAAATGGGTCCTATAGGAGACGTAAGTCCTCATCTATCATAATAGGAAATCAACAGCTAATATTTAAAATTCAAAATAAAATGAAATAAAATAAAATTCAAAAATCCCCCTTCTGGGTATCTACCCCCCAAATTTGAAAACCTTAGTCTGCAAAAATTTATGTATCCCAATGTTCATCGTAGCACTGTTCACGGTGGCCAAGTCATGGAAACAACCAAAGTGCCCTTTGATAGATGACTGGATAAAGAAGCTGTGGTACATATACACAAGGGAATATTACTCAGTTATGAGAAAAGATGACATACTGCCATTTGCAACAAAATGGATGGACTTTGAGATCATCACGCTAAGCGAAATAAGCCAGACCGAAAAAAACAAGAACCATGTGACTTCACTCATATGTGGAATATAAAACTGAAAGCAACAAAGAAACAAAAACTCATGGACACAATCAATAGTTTAGTGGTTACCTGAGGGCAAGCGGGGAGGGGACAGAGAGGGAGGAGGAGTCAAGTACATGGTGATGGAAAGGGAACTGACTCTGGGTGGTGAGTACGTAATGCACCAATAGATGATGCACTGTAGAATAATACACCTGGAACCTATGTAATTTTTGCTAACCAATGTCACCTCAATAAGTTTAACAATAAAAATAAAATAGAATCAATAAATTAAGGAACATAGACACATGCATGTTTTTTTAGAGATATGGCAATATTCTCCAGAAGAAATTACTCAAAGAGCAGTCACCTCATGGGAGTCGGGGGTGGGGTGGTCAGAAGACTGTTGTTCTTCATTATAATTCTTTCAATACTGATTGACTTTTAAACCACATGCATTAATTACTTTAACTGTAAAAAAAAAATAAAGAAGATGAATATTGGAGTGAGCTAGATGTGGGATGCACCTATGAGGTTTGTAAGTCAAGACAAATCACTTACTTTCACCAAGGCTGTTTCGTCTCTAGTACAGAGGGCTCATATTAAGATGGTTGAGGACAGAAAGAGACCAGTGCATGCATGCCTGGTATATAATTAGCTTCCAATAAACAGTAAGTGCCCAGTCAGGGAAGAGTAGGTTAAAGACCTAGGTTAAAGCATCATTTGGGAAATAATGGCGTTTGGTTAGACACCCTGTTTCCTGCCTGCATAGTACATGACAATCATTGGACATACGCAAATGGACACCAGGTGAATCACAGCTGGATGAGTTGTGACCCAGAAGCCAGAATAGAGTCACAGTGAAGATCACTAAAAAACCAATGGCTATGAGGGAAGTTATGGTTGGGTTTGACAAGTTCCACTGCTAAAGGACACCTGGTGAGTTACAGTCACTGGACAGTGGGCTATAGCAGGCTCATCATTTCCTCCTCTTGCCTGTACCTTGTGGGGGATGTGTCAGGAAGAAAAGATTTAGAGGCTGTCAGGGTGAGGGTCAGAGGTCAGCTGGGGTCAAGAAGTCTATTTCACTGAGGTCACTCTCGTCTCCTTTCAATGTAATGAAGCCATTATTGGTGAAAGCAAGTGCCTGGAGTTTTGCTCTGGGAAGCAAGGCCCGCATGGGGAGCAGGACTGAAAGAAGGAAGAGGACTCCCTTGGTTCATCTTCCTTCTGCCAGTTCAACAGACCTAAGTGGTGAGAGGTGTACAATCCCGCCCGATATATGAAGCCCTAGTCCTTCAAGAGGGATGAAGAAGTCAGCATGGAGCAAAACTAGATTGTTTCTCACTGTAATTTGGAGTGGTCTGTCTCTCTCTCTCTCTCTCTCTCTCATGCACACACGCATGCGCATGCACACACACACACACACACACACACACACACACACACAAATCATATTGCTTTAAATGTCCAAACTGAAAAAAACATTTGTGGAGGAAATATTTGTCTAACAACTAATCCAATTTCCTGTCCCTCTCCTCTAGTATGTAAGCTTTGTGAGGGCAGAAAATTAATCTGTTTTGTTCACTGATGTATCCCCAGTGTTTCAAATAGTGTCACCTGACACAAAATTAGGTGCCCAATAAATATTTGTTAGGTGACTGGGTCAATGAACAGATAAATGAATGGAAACACTGTATACGTCATATTCCCTTCCTGATGAATCACAGAGAATATAACTATACTAAAGACTTTCAAAAGTCCTGCAGAGGAAACTTAGTTAGCATAACATTTTGCAAAAGATTTCAGTATAAAAACTTTATAAAAATTGTAAGATATGTAATCATCACATGGAACTAGTATTCTGAGGAACGTATTTGGGAAATACTTTTCTCAAATGCATACCATCATTCACGCCAGCAGATGGTCAGGGCTTTAACTCCAAACAATCACCCTGGATTCTACCACAGAAGTATTTCAAAACACTTCAGAAATGGGAGCTGGATGTGGATGATTGCCCAAAAGAGCACCTGCTTTTGTTCTGTCTAGCTCTTTGATTTAGAAAGCCAAGCAGTTTTGGAGAGAATGATTAATAGAAACAACAGACTAGAGCTCTGGCCCAGGGAAGAGAAATAATAAGCTTGGATCATATTTAATAACAATACTGAATATATAGTCTCCCTCCATAGTCTCCTTGCTTGCAAATATCTTGCTCCTCATTGGCAAAATGGGGATAGCACCAGTCATGATAGCAACATACTAGGACTGTGAAAGCAATGTCAGCTTTGGAGTCAAACATGTGGGTTGAAATTTGCCCCTGCCATGTATTAGCTGAGCTACACATTAGGCAAGCTATACTGATCCATCAAGCTTCAGATTCCTCTCCTGTAAGGTGGGAATATTAATATCTATTACTCAGAGTTATTGACAGCCTTGAATGATAAAAGGAAAGTGCCTGCATTCTTGATAAACAATAGCTGTTATAACTGCCTATCAGAATATAAACTTCACAAAGGTGGGATTTTTGCTTGTATTATTTATTGATGTATTCCCAACAATGCCTGTCACAGGGGAAGTACTTAATAAATATTTTTTAAATGTTGAATAAATAGTTATTATTACTAAGTCCTCTTTCAGCTCTTCCTTTTATGAAGATATGAATCTACACAAGAGGATCTTGGCCAAGTACAACTTTGTCTTCTCCGAAGAGCTTTTCCCCCTCTCTTTTACCTAGATCTTATTACTCCCAGGAATGAATACACAAGAAACTTAGAATACTTAGCTGTATCAGGTCTTGTCTCTCTAACTAGACTGTAACTTCTTGGAAGGTAGGGAATGTTTCTTCTTTAATTTTTTGGGGGGAGGTACATTTTTGGTCATCATACTACTTATGTATATTACTTATCTAATTCCTCTACAAAACTTGTGAGCTTGCACAATGAATGGATCATAATAGGTACCTAACAAGTTTTCACTGAGACAAGGACCCAAGAGAGGAAGAAGTTTTGGTCAGGAGTCCCCATCTCCCACATGGAAACAACCCATTAGGATGAGGAATCAACTATTTTGGGAGTCAGTTTTCCTTCCTAAAGAATTCTCTGCCTCCACATATGCAACTTTATAAGGTCCTGAATGCCTCCTGGGTTTGTATTGTTTAGACTCAAGAGGGGCAGCCTAGGAGAATAAGTTTTACAACTATTGTAAGAACATTTGTTACTTCAATTAAAGCCTATTCAGGAAACACTTCTTGGGTGTCCTCTGTGAGCCAGGCACTGTACTAGGTACTGGTAAAAATGTGGGAGAAGATGCACAAAGAAATAACACATGCATGGTCCCAGTCCTCAGGAAGCAAATTATCAAACAGTTTCTAGGTTATAGAGACAAGCATGTGCACAACATCTATAATAGTAGTAATAATTTACATTATTAAGATGTAACTGTATGTCAGGCACTATTTTAAAAGCTTTACCTATAGGATTTATTTTTATCCTCATAACAATTCTAAGAGTAAAATATTTTCATTATCCTCAATGGACAGAGGAGGAAACTGAGCCACAAAGCTGTAAATGGTAGAACTGATAGCCAAACATGGGCAAATTGACTTCAATGCCTGTGTTCTTAATAATTAGGGAAATAACTTGAAAACAGATATTAGTCTCTCTTCTCTGGTTTTCTTTAAATCAGAAAATGTCTCCTCTTTTCTCACTCTATATGGCCATATGCATAGTTATACCCGTTTTTCTGAAGGGGAGCCTGAGATACTTACACTGCTCTCATAGAACCATGTATTGCTGGAAACGTCCTCTGTTTAGCATTCAAGATAATCCCTTCATTCGTTTAAAGTGTGCCAGGGACACTGTGGGGTTGAGAAGAATCAAGTTTTCTGGGAAGGACATGGAGGTAGGAACTGAAGAAGATATTCTTAAAGTTGGGAGTCAGGAGAACAGGGCTCCGTTCAGCACCATGGACAGAGCGCCCGGCGCCCTCAGGACCCTGGACAGAGAAGCTGGTGCAGCCCGCCGGAGGGAACAAATCTCGCTTGAGAGCAGATGAAGGGAAACCAGAGCGCTAAACAACTTTTTTCCTCTTTTCTTCAGCGAGACCTCCGTCACTTGAATTCAGTCATTCCTGAATCTTAGGGAACAGAGGTGCAGGAAGTGAATATGTTTTTAAGGGCGCTAATAACGAGGGAAGATGAGACACTTACATGAGGATTATATAAATTTAAATGGCTTTGGTTGATCTCGGAGAACTCTTGCAAAATCTAAATTAGGGTCCTCAGTTGGAAGGGGGAATTAACAATGATATTTGTTAATGGTAAGTATTTTTTAGGCTGAGTGGCAAAGGGCCATAGTTGTCCTTTTTATTACCCATTCCCCAATCCCTTACATTTCAAGTTTTAGTCTCTTGAAGAGCACTCTATGTAGGAAAAAGAATCTCTCCACTGCCCCTTGCTCTCCTCACGTTTTACCCTCCACGACACCCACTCATCCCTTTTCTCTTTCTCAAATACACGCTCAGGGTGAAAAGCACGGGAGGTTCTGCACACTTGGTGGAGAAGGTTGAATTCAGAGCAAGCAGATGCCCCTGAAAGCAGGCTCTGTCCCTTTAAATGGGTTGTAGCAGTGGGGGAGGGGAACTGGCCGGAGCTGGCATTGTCCAGTCTGAACTGAACACCGGAAGTGAAGGGGCAGGGCCAGGGCCCTGCACTGAGCCCCGGGCCATTGTCCATCTCCACCAGGGCACTGGCCACCCCCCTGGCCAACACTCTTGATCTCCTAGAAGGGGAGGTTGCTTCTTAAAATGAGGAGAGCCCCTACTCCAATTCTCCCACCCACCCCACTGTGGGGAAAGAAGCACACATTAGGGTGGGATCTCAACTGAAGAGGGTCTGGGAACCTGAGTGTCCGGAGCCCTGAAGGAAATGCCTGGAGCCACCTACCCACCTAGTTCCTCTCCCAGACACATAGGGACAAGACGGGGAGAGGGGCAGAAGGAGGACAGCTGGAAGAAAGAGGAACACACTTCAAGCCTCTTCGGGTTCCTCCTGCTCTCCCAGAAAGCTGCCCATAGGGTCAATTTTAGACACAGATTGGAAGGAAAGAAGGAAGGATTCTTTACACAGAATCAATTAGGAGCGCTCTGAGAGATCCAGAAAAACTCAGTCGGTAACTCAGGAAGCCAGAGACATTCAGTCAGAAACAGACTTTGAGAGGTAGCGCCTTGGTGTGGACTGGAAATCAGCCCTGCGGGGTCTCCAGCCTCCCCCCTGCTTCCCCATAGCAGGCTTCCTAGTGTCCTGAACTCCAGGTCTATCTAAGCACACGGGGTGGGGGGTGAGAGCGGGTCAGCGCGGAGCAGCCGGGTCAGCTCCGAGGCCTGAAGGGGAAGGGAGGGGGAGGGGCGCGCATGAGTTGGGGGAGGGGGAGGGCTCATCCATTTCTCCCTTGACAGGTGGTTTGTGTCTCTGATTGGCCAGCGCTGCCAGGCTCACACCTCCCTCCCCCAACTCTCTGGAATGTATAATTATCTGCGCGGGAGGTGGGGGTGATGTGTGGGGAGTGTGTGGGGGAGCAATCACATGGTTTTAAAACTACCCCCCACCAGCCCCCCACCTGTATGCTGCTTTAGGGACCCCCCCCAATGAGTCCTTAAAGTGCAGGGTCCCAAATTTAGGGGTACTCAAGACTTCTAGGGTTGATGGCCTCCATCTCCAGTTGTGTATGTGGGAAGGGGGTGTCAAACCTGAAGGTTCTGGGAAGGGACACCCCAGAGGTGTCAGAGACCGCAGTAGTGGGGGAGGGCAGGAGCTGGAGCCGGAGGGAAAGGGAGGGGAAAGAAGAGGGAGGAGAGGGGAGGGGGCTGCCCGCGGGGGGTTGGGTCATTGTCTTTTAGAATTTGGGAGCCTTTGAAAAGCCGTGGGCCCTCCCACCGCTATTGTGCTGGGGAAGATGTAGCAGCCTCTTCTCCGAGCCACCCCTTTCCTCCGGACTTCTCTGGGGCCAGCAGCCGCCCGACCTGGGGCCCGTGCCGCGGGCTTAGCCGACTACCATGGGCTCTGTGTCAAACCAGCAGTTTGCAGGTTCGAGCTCGGGACATGTTGGGGACACCCTAGGCTACAGGGGCGCCCAGGAGCCACATAATAGGGAGGTGGGAAAGTGTCCCCCGGCTGGCCGAAGGACCCCAAGTCTGTGCGGCCTCCTGCTTCAGGGGTCCATCTCTGGAGCAAAGAACCATGGTGTCCCAGCGGCGTGCACACCAAGGCTACGAGGGCTGGGGGAGAGAAGAGGAGGGGCCTGTCCGGCGGCCTGTCCCCGGACAACGTGTTGTGGGAAGAGGAGCAAAACTTTCGGGGCACCACTGGCTTCTCAGTGTAAGCTTAGGGAGCGCGGGAGGCAGCCGGGACAGGTCTTTAATCGCCGGCTGCTTGGTAGTCTCTTGGGTGTTCACTCGCGGGCTGAACACTTGGGTCTCCCTGCCGGGCCTCTCGGAGGGTCCTCCAACTCCGTGGGCCCCCAGTTGAGCGCCCTCCCAATCTCCAGGTGGCTGCGCCAAGGCGCCGGAGGAGGCGCCGGAGGACGCGGCCCGGGCGGCGGAGGAGCCGCAGCTGCTTCACGGGGCCGGCATCTGCAAGTGGTTCAACGTGCGCATGGGGTTCGGCTTCCTGTCCATGACCGCCCGCGCCGGGGTCGCGCTCGATCCTCCGGTGGATGTCTTTGTGCACCAGGTGAGACCGATTCTGGTAACTTTGGCGGGGAAGGGGATGTTGGCGCGCATATCCAAGGGTGGGCGGACAGACTCGGCTCTTGGGTCGGAGGAAATAAGAGCCCTCATTGTGGGTTCCCATCTTTGCGGTGGCACCCCAGTTCTGATGCCGGTTAACTCCAGGGGTCCGAGAGTGAGGGGCAGAGCCGATTATCAGCACCACCCACCCCCTTCCGGGAACCCCTCTGGTTTACCACGTGTCTGTTACCTCTTTCCCCTTGGAAGGGCGCAGGGCAGGGAGGTGACCCCATGTGGCAGAAACTAAGGTTGTATTGTGCTTGCCAGTGGGGGGAGGGCGAGCAGGCCGGCCAGGGAAGCACATGCCGGGCCAAAGCCGGGCTCCGAGCGTCCAGCTCCTTTCATCAACACGGGAATGGAGCTCCGGGGCCGGAGAGGGAGGAAAACGCTCGGGGTCCAACGAGGGTAAAGCTGAGGTCAGCCGGTCCTCCTCACCCAGGTGGTCACTCAAAACTCAAGCCCTGGGCCCTGTGTGGGTTTGGCAGATCCTTAAAGGATCTACTTGGAGGCTTGAAAGCTCCTTGAAGGTACCTATCTCAGGCACTCAGTTGGCTTTTACTGTCCAGGCCATAAGAGGAAGGAAAACCTAAGGAGTCCAGCCCTTAGACTCCTGAGACAGGCTCGGAATGAGCTAGATGGCAGCCCCCAAGTTCTCAGTTAAAGCAGCGCAGCCCAGTGGGGGGTGAAATTCAGTGTCGGGGGCAGAGGGTGGAGGGAAGCTAGTCTCTGAACCTATTCTCCCTGGCTTGGCATTTATGGCCCCAGACAGGCATTCATTGCTGTTCTAACATTCTCGGCCTCAAACGAGGAGCCAGAGACCTCAGCTTGCCCTCTTCCCTGGCCTCCCCTTCCTCTCACCCCTTCCTGAATATCTTGGAAGCATTCTGGTGGTCCTGGGACACCAGCCACCCAACAACCACGTAAAGGAAGTCGCTGCCTGTGTCCCCTCCACCTTTGGAGCTTTGGGATTGGGCCTGGGAAGAAGAGAGTGCTAATCCCAGGCCAAGTAGGTTGGCACTCCGGCCGGGCAGGGAGGGGTTACTTCGGGGAGGTTGGCTTTAGGATCCTTGGGGGAGGGGAAAGGAGGATGTGGGGATTAAGGGTTGGAGCCTGAGGGATGGTATTCTGGAGGGGGAGGGGTGGGGAAGGGCAATGCTGGGTGGACTGATTGGAGGCCCTCAGTGAGGACTTAGAGTGGGGGGAACCAGGGAGATAGAGGATGCAGGGAGATGGGGACTCCCCCCCAGTTCGTGTTGGGGACTTGGTGTCACTGGGTTACTTGAACATGTGCCAGGAGGGTCTGCAGTTTGATGCTTACCTACCCGCTTTGTTGCACCCTTTCTTACCCCCTACCCCATCAACTACTTTCTCTAGTAACTTTGTCCCATTTCTTGTCTCATTTACATAAGTGAATGATAACCCACAGGAAGTAATTGTGGGAGAAAGAAGGGAATTGGCCTCTTTAGATCTATTAAATCACTTTTATTACAGGAACCAGCTTTGAATGGCCCTCCTCAGCAGGGTGGCCAGCTCCCCTACTCCCCCATTTATCTGATCACAAAGAGATTAAAATCTCTCCGGGTCTGGAGATGGACTGGACTCCTTCCCCAACTTTGAGAGGCTTGGAATAAGAGTCAGACCCAACATTTTATTGCCTCCTTTTCTAAGATTGCTAAATAGGGAGGGGCTGAGGGGCTCCTCATCATCTGGGGTTCCTTGGTGATTTGGAAGAGGAAGAAACTTGACCCTAAAGGTTCTTTTGGCTGATCTAATCAAACAGACAAATCAGCAAGAGACAATAACCAAATTTGATACATACATATGTATGGAACTCTGCATACATGAGACAGATACCCCACTTGCACAAGTGGTTCAGAGATGGAAAGGGAACATAGTTATATAAGACATCCTGAGCTAGGGATGAGGTAAGGTGCCTTGGGGACTTCAAAGGGTCATTACAGGACAAGCAGAACAGATGTTTAGCAAACAGAAGTTTGTCTTGCCCTATAGATGTGTCAAAAGAGGCTATCTGATAATCTCTCATTATAGGCAAGGCCCCTAATTCAAATTCTTCTAGGTAGTTAAGGGAGGGGCAAAAGTTTCTTTTGAGCCCCCAGCTAAAGTAGCTTTTATCTATATGAACCAACCCACCAACCACTGAAGCACATCTTGGGGTGACTGGTTCTGATCCCCCACAGTGATAACCAAATTCCAAGGAAGGATTTCCTGAGCAAGTGGGTCTATGCCTCAGTGGCACTTAACCTTAGGATCAAAAGCAATTGGAGGGAGTTCCTTGGTGGCGTAGTATCTAAGGCTTCAGCGCTGTCAATGCAGCGGCCTGGGTTTAATTCCCAGCCAGGGAACTACCCACATAAAACAAAACACAAACAAAAGCAGTTGGAAATACTGAATAACACAGAGACAAGCAGGGACCTTCAGGTTTGGGGAGTGGAGTCCACAGCCGATTCAGGTGGGTTAGTTAGGAGATAATCGACTCCAGGGTCCTGGAATGTCCAGGGAAATCTCACAGTTGGGTTATCAGGAGGGAGGTGAGCTGGGATAAGTAATAAGAATTTGTTACCACCAACAACAGTCACAGAAGACAATGAACTGAGCCTGCCCTTTTAGTTCTGGGTAACATTTCTGGGGCTTGGGTTAATCCTCAAAACCTACCATATGGACTTCCCTGGTGGTGTAGTGGCTTAAGGCTTCGGCGCTGGCGCTGTCAATGCTGCGGTCTGGGTTCGATTCCCAGCCAGGGAACTATCCACATACAAAAAAAACCAAAACAAAACAAAACAACAAAAAAACCTACCATAGCAGTAAGTTAGAGCAGTGATCCCAGTCCTTGCACTTGAGAAATCTGAAATAACTCTCTGAAAAGCTAAATTAAGGAATTAAGTAGATGCAGAATGATCCCTAAAAATTGTCCTGGAGAAGGAACGTATTCCCCAAGTGGAGAAGAGGGTAAGACATTTTTTTCTCTTTAAGAAGAAAAACCTCCCCTTTGGCTGCTGGTGATGGGCACCCTGGAGTTGGGGTACAGCTTGTGAGGAGGATAATTATCCTAAGAGAACAGCTGCCAGGGGAGGAGGTCAGGGAACCCCTTTCTAAGTAGAGAGGAAGGAGGAAAAGCAATTTAACTTTCCTCTCCCAGGTGGACCTATTTGGTTCCCAATACTATTTACTACTGTTCTTATGCTCCTTCTCACTTTACGCCCCCAGGTGTGGATCAGTGAGAAAGAAAACCCACCCCTTAGCCTTTAAATAAATGAGTCACTAGATAGATAGAGCAATCCTTTTACTCAACCACAACTCTTCCAGATCTAGACCTCTGCCTATCCCTGGGCTTAGAGGAATTTAAGAATTATAATGGCAGACGGCCAGCCCTTAAATCAAGGTTTCTCAGCCCCAGCACTATTGACACATTGTGAGCACGATAATTTCTCTTTACAGGCATCCCTCAGTTTTCAAAAACATCTCCAGACATTACCAGTGCTGTTTGGGAGCAGTCAGCCCTCTTGCGAAAAACAGAGTTAGTTATACAGGGAAAACTGGAACAAGAAAGCCAAAGTTTAGCTGCTAAACTGTCTCAGTATCTTGAGATTCTGAAATACCATGGCTATTTTAAGAGTTTTGACTTAACTCGCCTTTGCTATGGCTCAATCCCAAACCCCCAAGATTTTAAAGTGAGAATGAGGCTCCCTGCTTTCTCCCACCACTCTTCAGAACTCAAATATTTTTAAATGGCTTTTTGGCTAAAATTCTGTATTAGAAGCTTGGGAGCAAAAGAAGGGCCCAAATTTAACCAAGGGACCGAGTTTGGGTTAGAAAAAATTTTAAATACTGAGAAACTCTTGAAAGTGCTGAAGCCACATGTTCTGCCTTTTAAAATCTGTGCAAGTGGCTAGGGTAACCTCAGTCAGGGTCTAGGTTAGGACCCTTGGGTTTGGGGTGGGGAGGGGGAACTGTAAGGGAATCTTTCCCACCTGGCTTATAACCTTACTGGTCCCTCTAATTACTCGTCTCATGCCTAGTTAGTGATGTACTTGTTTTATCCCCTCCCCTAACAATCCTGTAAGCTCTCTGAAGACTAGCTGTCTGGGATAGTTTTCTAGTACTCAAGTTAGTAGGCTAAAGGACTGAAGGCCCTCTTCAGGAATGAGGAATACATGAAGAACAGTTTCCAGTCCTTGTCAGCAGAGGTCTTCTCCAGAGAAAAGGTCTGAAGATGGGGAGGGAATGTTAACTGGGAGCTGCTCTCTTTCTGTGTGAACTGGAAGCCACAGGTTTGGTGGTCATTCATTATTTCATTTCCAGCTTAATAGGAAAAAGCAGATAAATAAAAAAAAGATAGGTGGCGAGGACAAAATAAAAAAAAAAAAATAAGTGAATCACTTTGACTTTCAGGAAGTTGGTAGAAAAGTACCTGGGTTAGTTTGAGCATTATGAGGTCTTTTTGAGTCCTTTTCTTTAGAAGGAGACATGCTTTCTAGACAGTGTCACAAATAAAGGCTGTGCCATCATCCTGAGCAAAGCTTTCACAATGAGAAACTTCCACTTGGTATTTGGTGACACTACTAACTTGCCCTATAAGTGATTTTCAGTGACTTGCCCCTGGGCAAAGTGGTTTCTGGTACATTGGTAATCAAACTATAATACTCCTCAAACTATAATACTTCTCATCCCTCTGGAATTCTGTGGATTTTAATTGAGGTGGTAGGGGAGAAATTAACCCTAGGCAAAACTTCCACACCCCTCCCTTTTTCCTGCAGGCATAAATAGTAACTGCTATGTGTTAAGCCTGGGAGGTCAAAGGAGATGGGGGAGGAGGAAGAGAAAACTTTCAAGAATAGTGTGTAATTAGTACAGGCTAATTTTAAATTATCTCAGCTTGGAGTTAATTTAATTCAGACAGGAAACCAAAGTCCAAGTAAATAGCTTTTGTAAACACAAGAACTACAGAGTTGCTGGCTTAAAACTCCAGGACCCCCTCTTCTGCACTTTTTGGGTGGGTGGGAGCAGGGTGAGGAGTAAGTACCCAATTCTCAGAGGAACCCACCTTGGGGTGGATTCCTCATCAGAGTCCAGTCCCCTTGAAACTCCATCTTCCTGGGAGCGGAGATGCCAGCCCAAAGGAGCTGGGGAGTTAAGTGAGTAAGCCTGGATGAACACTTGTGTCCACAGTTCTGAACCAGGCAGCTCCTTCCCAGCTCCTTCCCAGCTCCTGCTCCACTCTCCCTCCAACTGCCTTTGTGCAGAAGGGCTGATGAGCAGCACCATCTGGTGGAGAACTCCAGGCAGGCGCTGGTGGTTCTGGTCAAACTCTTTTTCCATCCTTCCTATAAACTGCTTCTGGGAGAACTGGGTGGCTTTCTAGCCCCACCAAACCCTCTGCTTTCAGGACACCTCATGACAGTCATTAAAATTAATTTCACCTGTTTTTTTCTTTCTACTTTTTAAATAGGGCTATTCGAAAATTTTAAAATGTCTATGTGACTTGCATTCTATAGAGACAAGGCTATATGCATTCAGCCCAGCTCTGCCTCTCTCTATGAATTTGGGTAAGGAACCCTTTGGCCTCCATGACTTCAGCTGTTAACACTAGGGTCATAATAAGGCTTACCTCACAGGTCTGGGGTAAGAGTTACATGTGTTACAACATGTAAAGTGCTTAAAACACTGCTTAGCCTATAGTAAGCATTAGTAAATACTAGTAATTTTGGATAGTAGAGAACTTAGTTTATTCCACAAACCTGTGCACTACTGGGCATCTGGAACTGAGGGTATGACAGACATGTACTAGATTGTCTCCAGCTGGCATGACCCTGGGTGTCACCGAAAAACTGCAAACCCCAGCTTTGATCCCTGTGACCAAAACGAGTATTCAGAAATCCTGACTCTGCCACTTACATAGAAAGGAGCAGTGTGACAAAAATTTATTTTAGAGCTGGCAGGGACTTCATTAAATCTGGTCCCCTGCTTTTACAAATGATAAAAGAACCAGAGCTTATCTAACTTTCATAGGACAAGATGAGGGAAAGTCAGCTTCCAGGGAGCTTTTTATTCCACATTTCCTGAGTGACTCCTAAGTTCTTTTCTACCTCTAAACTTGATAAAGGCATACGTTGATGCTGGGGTGTGAGTACTTGATGTGGGTGTAGATTGGTTAGGCAGTGGTGAGGTATGAAGGAAGCAGAAGTCCTTCCCAGCCGTCCAAAATAAAAAGAGCCTCTGAAGCTGTTTTCTGTTCGATTAAATGCCATCTTCCCCTAAGCACTGGGCCTCCCACTGTAGGCTGCCCATCCTCTTTCCTTAAACAAGTTTGGAAAGGAAGATGCCTCCCCCATCACCTTTAAAATAATGTATCTGAATAAGTAGCCATAATTCAGGTTCCTTTGAAAAGGATTTGACTGAAGGCACCAGAGCGGAGGGGATCAAATCCTGTTTTAGTCCCACCCCTGGAAGCGTGGGATGGCAGGTCAGAGAGGGAAAGATGGCTGCTGGCGGAGACTTGGGCAGACCCAGCGAGCCTGACTGGGGAAGAAAGGTGTCTGTATTCATCCATCCATTTCTCCCACGGAGGAAGGAAGGAAATGATGAATGTGGTGGGGGTGGGGGAGACGGATTGGGGGAATTTGCAGCCTCTGGAACTCCAGGAATCTGACCACCAGAACTAACCAGTGTCAACGCTTTGTTTTCTGGGGCTGGGCTCTATTGGGGGAGCTCAAACCTTGCCCCTCCCCCCCAAAGCCTTTTCTTTTTTGGAGGGGATGGGGAGAGGGGCGGGGCCCTGCTTTGTGTGTGGGGTTGGGGGTGGGGTGGGGGTGGTAGTGAGAATTTCTGGCTCCTTTCTGATGCAGGCCCTGTAAGCCTTGCTCAGTGGGGCTGCGTGCTGATTACCTATCTGATAAGAGAGGAATTCAAACTATGTGTTTTAGGAAGGAGGCAGGGTTGGGGGCAGGGAGCCACCCCTAGAGACCACCAGTCTAAATTTTGACCGGTTGTGGTGAGGTGCCTGCAGAGTTTGCGGGGGGAGGGGTTTTGCTTTTTAAACTCTTCAAAAGTTTTAAACAGACCTCAAATCCTCCAGTGATGGAGTGGATGACCTGAGAGGACTAGTCAATTTCATATTGTTCCCCATTTATATTATTCTCTTGTTCTCACGATAGAGTGTTGTCCTCGGTAAACTGGAGTTCAGAGGGATTATTTTTCTGAGTTTCCACTGCTAGTTAGTGATAAAAACCAGAGTTAAAATTCCGAGTCTCTTGACACTTGGTTCCTACTGTCACCATCTGAGGAGTTTGATGATAATTGCCACTCACTGAGGATTTAATGTGTGCCAGGCTATGTGTTAATTAGTTTTCATGCATAAAAGCTCACAGTACCACCATAAAATTAGTATTTACTCTCATTTTGACATTTTGAAGGTTAGCACAGAAAGGAGGCAACAGGCCCTCAGACTCCAAACCCTTGTATTTAATGACTTACCTGCTGAATCACAGCCAGACTTGGTGGTGTCCCAGCTTGGGAGCCCACTAGGCAAGTGGGGAAAGCTGGGATAAGAATGCTCTTGGTTGGGCTCCCCCGGCACCTCCTGAATCACTGGCTTGTCTCAGCACAATAAGAGACAAGTCAAATCTAACTTAGATTCATGGTAGTACAGCTGTATAACAAGGAAGGAGGAGGGGGCTTGAACCTTTCTGCAGTGTTTTTATTTCCAGCTTTAATGTTCTACCTCTTCCCCCACATCAGCAATGGAGAGGGGTCGCCCCCTGGATGTTCCTCTGGGAATAAAAAGTGAAAGGATCCCCAAATTTGGAATATTTCTATGCTGGGTAGAGAAAAGCTACAGATGATAATACATGAAATATTTACTGAGCGCATATTTTTGATGTTTTCATGCCCACATAATCTTCATTAGAGCCTTTACCTTGTTAGCCCATTCTCTGAAGGTCTGAGGCCCAGAGGCAAATGGTTGACCAAAATCAAGCAACCAGAGATAAGCAGAACCAGCATTTCATGAACCTGAATGTGACTGGCACCTCACCTCTTAACCAATTACCTCAATGGAAGTTTTGTCTTAAGCAATACCATCTAAATTAAAACAAAAAATGTAAATGATTGGGATCCCATCTGGCTAAAGTGTATGTTTAACCTAAGACTCAGTTTGAAATCATCACCACCACCATCACCAGTGTAAAATACTCCTGCTACTGATTCATGGTCCCTCAAAGCCCAGGACTAGGTGCACAGTGATCCCTTTTGCTTCCTGAACCCTGTTTTCTATGACTACACCTTTTTGACATTTGACAGTGCTTTACTATAATGGAGGAATCTATAATGAAGCCTATTCTGGGTAGGGCCTGGGAGGGGCTGTCACCTCCCATATGTTGATGCAGTAAGTGTCAAGGTACAATGGGCTATTAACTTCAAATCAGGAATCCCGGGTTCTTACCACACTGCCTTTGCCACTCAACTAGCTGTTTTTGAAGGCTGTTAGCCTCTTTGTAAGTGTCACTATTTTTAGATTTTGGTACAAACTTGCAGTTTTTAATAAGATTGTTCCACACATTCTAAATTTCTTTAACAATAGAATCAAATCATTTTTCCAAGTCAAATAATTAAAATCTACCTCCTTGTTCATTAATTCATCCAAAAATGTGTGAGGCATTACTTATGCTACAATGAAGCAGTGAACAAAACATTCTTTTTACTGGCTGCATGGTGGCGGTTCTATACTAATGAGAATGAATACGTTTCGTACTCTTCTGCAAATTACCTACTTACATTCTGTTCTGTGATTGTTTTCTCTTACTGATTTATAGTAGCTTTTTGTAGTTTTATCAGTTTAATCTCTTGACTTACGACTTTTCTTTTTCTTTATTTTTTTTTAGCATTTAGATATTTCAGTCCTCTAGAATGTACATATAATAATACAAAGTGTAGAATTCTGGCTTCATTCTCAAATGGATAGCTAATTTTCTCACTGGTATTTACTGAATTATTTCCCTCTCCTGTTGATTTCTCCATATATGCTTGGTTCTCCTGGTGGACTTTCCCTTATAATCTACTAATCCATATGTTGGGGTCATATTGTCTTTCCTTCACCTTTCAGCAACATTATTTTTTATATAATTTCAAACTTGGAAAGAGGATGCAAGTACTAAAATCTCCTCCCATATAACCTATACCCAGAATGATCAATTATTTACATTTTGTTGCATTTAGTTCATCACTTTTTTTTGTTGTGGAGATAGATTTATTTTTTTGTTTTGTGGTTCTCTGACTGGAAATTGAGCCTGGGCCACTGTGGTGAGAGCATTGAATCCTAACCACTAGGCCACTGGGAAACCCCTTCATTTTCTCTTAACCATAAGTTGCAGACATAAAGTCCCTTTATCTCTAAATATTTCATTATAATTGTCCTAATATTTTTTCCTGTTCCAGGATCCAGTCCTGGATCTCGCATTGTATTTAAACAAGAATGACTGTAGAAAATGTAATGGCATCTGTTTTTATGATTGTTGGGTGTTAATGTCATCGATTTGTTCTTAATTGTGATTAGTCTTTTGAGTCAGTTTCTTTCTTTCTTTTTTTTTGGGGGGTGGGGGTAGTTCCTTGGCTCAGAATGGAACCCAGACCATGGCGTTGAGAGCACGAAGCCTAGCCAGTACACCACCAGGGATCCCCTTGAGTCTGTTTCTTCACTGATGAATGGAAATGTTATCACACTTGTTCTTCGTGCATTACAGGAATAATGTATGGGGGTTTTGGTATAATGATGAAGACTAACATTAACACCTACCATGTTTCCCTTCCCCAGAGTAAGCTGCACATGGAGGGCTTCAGGAGCCTGAAGGAGGGTGAGGCTGTGGAGTTCACCTTTA
This sequence comes from Lyroderma lyra, assembly GCA_004026885.1. Lineage (NCBI taxonomy): Eukaryota > Metazoa > Chordata > Mammalia > Chiroptera > Megadermatidae > Lyroderma > Lyroderma lyra. The sequence continues at coordinate 37,992 of PVJL010004687.1, read as the reverse complement.
AGAAGTCCGCCAAGGGCCTGGAATCCATCCGAGTCACCGGCCCTGGGGGGGTGTTCTGTATTGGGAGTGAGAGGCGGCCAAAAGGGAAGAACCTGCAGAAGCGCAGATCCAAGGGAGACAGGTATGGCTTGGCAGGTGGCTTGCATAGGTTGGTAGGGACATGCTGAGGATGGCGGGAGCTCTCTCAGTCTTGCCCCATTTCTTGGACCAGGTTGCCAAAGACAAAATGAAGCCTGTGGTCCTTGGCAACATCCAGATGGCTGGGGTACCTGCCGTAGATGTGAGAGCCAAGGGGAGGGTAGTATGTGAGGAGGGCACCTCGCTCTGCGAATTTTGCCCTGTGAACTCGAGTCTCAGTTAAGTAGGAAGAGTGACACTGACCTCACATGATTATTTTAGAAGTAAAGGAGACTATGGATGTGAAAGTATAGATAAATGGTGGGGACAAGATGGTATATCTGTTCCTGTGGCTTCTTCACCAGGTCTCCAAATGGCTGGTTTCTTTAATCTTGGCTCTGTACTCAAACAGATCATATAACCTGACTCCTTTAATTTCCCTATTTTTTAATGAATGACAGTTACGGTTTTTTAGGGTATGGTAGACTCTTAACCTATCCCCCAAATCGCAGTTCCCAGTGGGGGTCTGTGATTTCCATTCTTGGCATTTTGGTATTTTCAAGTTGACATGAATCTGAAGGTATCATCTAGACAATTACAGATTTGCAAAGGACTTTAAGATATCTAGTCATATTCTTCCTTTGATAGTGGGGAAATTTGTTTCCAGCAAGGGAAGTGAGTAGAGTAACAACTGGACCAGAGCCAGATGTCCTCACTCAGAGAGAGGTTTCTGATCTCTTCTCACTCCTTTCTCAACTTGACCATCCTGCTTTGTACTAGGTGCTACAACTGTGGAGGCTTAGACCATCATGCCAAGGAATGCAAGCTGCCACCCCAGCCCAAGAAGTGCCACTTCTGCCAGAGCATCAGCCATATGGTGGCCTCATGTCCACTGAAGGCCCAGCAGGCCCCCAGCTCTCAAGGAAAGCCAGCCTACTTTCGGGAGGAAGAAGAAGAGATCCATAGCCCTGCCCTGCTCCCAGAGGCCCAGAATTGAGCCACAGTGGGTGGCAGTGGGGGTGCTATCCTTTTGCGATCAGGAAGTTTCAAGGAGTAGGCATCAATCGGCAGAATGGAGAAAGTGGGGACAGGGTGGGTAGAGGGCAGCTGGCACTGCCATGTATCTCAGGCCGGGGTCCACAGTATCACCCCCTCTTCCTTCTTGGCAGGGGGGAAGGGGTGAGGCAAAGGAACTCCAACCATACTCTTTCTGAATGCCTGTGAGAGCTTTGGGGGAAATCCCTCCCTGGATGCTTTATCTGAGTCTCCACCCCCAGAATCTCCAGCTTTTGAAAGTGACCTGGATAGGGAAGTTGTTTTCCTTTTCAAGAAGGATATGTCATATTTCCCATGCCAGAGTGAAAAGATTGAGACCATATTGATAGACGCAACCCACAAATGACTACATTCTGTGGAAGGTAATCTCTCAGGGGTAAGGCAGGGTTTTTCTACATCTTGTCTCCTCATAACCCACTCTTGGGATAGGGTGCTGAGAACTGTCCCAAGGGATGGATTGTGACAATAGGTAAAAGGGGTGTTAGGGGGAATAGCTGCAGACCTGCTGCTCCTCAGCTCACTCCCACCCCATTCTGGGCCAATACAATATTATTTATTTGGTCCCTTGGGTAACTGCACCTTGGGTCCCACTTTCTCTAGGATGCCAACTGCACTAGCTGTGTGCGAATGACGTATCTTGTGCATTTTAACTTTTTTTTTTTCGTGATATAAATATTCTGGTTTTGTATTTTTGTGTATTTTAATCTAAGGCCCTCATTCCTGCACTGTGTTCTCAGGTACATGAGCAATCTCAGGGATAAGTGGGCAGCAGCTCCGGGTCTGCACAGCAGGAATACTTTCTGTTGTTTTATCACCAGGGAGAACAACTATTTGGATTGTATAGCCTATTGAACTACCTCATTTTTGCCAATGAGAACTGGCTTTTCTGCCATAGTGTCCTCTTGAAACCCCTCCACCTTCAGTGTTTCATGGAAGACTAGATTTTAACTGGGTGACCCCAGTGACTTGCTCTACTGGAGGACTGGAAATTGTTCTGAACCAGAATAGGTGGTGCAGAGTTTAGGAGAGTCTAGGCCAGATGAAAGGCGCAGAAGGGAAGCCAAGATTAGGAGAGGGCTGTCCATATGTGTAATAAAACATTTTCCTGTTTCAGACCTCTAATCCCAGAGTTTGGCACTCTATTTACATACCAGATCCATCCTTTACTGGAATGGTCTAGCTCTCCCATGCACAACAAGGTGTATGTCTCTGTGTTTGTAGAAGTGAGTTGGTATAAAGATAGGTTTTAAGAATGATAACTCTGAACCCATCTTGAGCTACCTAGGGATGGATATATGAAGCAAGGAGTAAATTCCTTAACCTTTAAAAATTCTGGACTTTTCTTCCTTGGCTTCCAGAGACCATAAACAACGACTTTTTGTGGTGCCCAGGGCCTGTGTCCTACCCTGCTACAGCAGTGATGAGTGTTGTGGTAGCTAAAGGAGAAAAGGGGGTTTCGTTTACATGCTGTGAGGTCACCAAAAACCTACCTCTGTGTTGAAACGGGGCAAATGCAATAGAATGCATTGGGTGATGTGTGTCTGATCATCCTGGGTTTTTGTCTCCCCCAATTGCTGCCCCCCTCTAGTTATTGTTATTAGTCTGGGCTTTGTAGGACTTCATGAGTAGCTGATTTGGTGATTGCTAGGTGGCTTAGTTTGTGTAAATATAATGTGTTGGTCTTTCTCCATGTTCTTTCGGGGTTTTATTGTTTACAAACTTCTTTTTGTATGAGAAAAATAGCCAAAGTATCTTTGACAAAAGGTTCTGTACCAGGCAAAAAGGATCTGAAATATAAACTTGGTGATCCCTCTTGCAGTGAGGGGTCTTTAACCATCCTTTCTTTCGTTTCCCCTTGCCCTAATTCCTATTTTGGACCAGATCTTCTGTCCTAACAACTTGATTCCTACCCTATCTCCTAAACTCACACACCCACATATATACATTTGTGGAGTGTCTCCCCAACTCCTAAATGATTTGTGCAAAAACCCTGAAGAATACTCCAGCCTTTGTTCCCATTCTCCCAAGTGTGTATGTGATTCATGCCACACACTTAACAGACTGCTGTATTTGGATAGAGCAAGCCTACTTTAACCTCCAACCCTAGGGTAGAGAGAAGCAATGAGGGAACCTTCCATTTTGAAAGTGGGGTTGGGAGACTAAGAAAAGGAAGATGAATGTATATCCAAGTCACTCAGGAACTTTTATGCAGGTGCAAGAAACTTATGTCAAAGTAGCCACAAGATTGTTTAATAGGAGACGGACGAATGTAACTCCATGTTTACTGCTAGAAACCAAAGCTTTGTGTGAAATCTTGAATTTATGGGGAGGGAGGGAGGGTAGGAAAGCATGTATCTGTTCTTTCCCTGATCCCTTCCTCTCATTTCTGAATTGCAGGAGACTGAGCCCACTTGGGCTCTGGTGACCCCTATCACTGGGGACTGTTTATTTGATGGCTGATTTTACTGTGCCGGGTACTTCCATTTGTTATCATTTTGTAACACACGTGCTAACCCTTTCCTTTCCCCTCTTTTCCCTGGGAAAATAAAATAAAGGCTTATTCGTACTGAAACTGTCATCTCTGTTAGATATTCGGGGTACTTTTTTCCTCCCATAATTTCTGCCTTCTTGGATTGGGACTTGGAAGTCGCTGAAAAACCATTAAGTTTCATGTTCAGCCATTTTGTTAGGAATGAATCTTGAAAGTTCAGGCCTTTTAGCACTTCATTACAGTGGATTTTTGTTTCTAGTTAAGGCCTCTTGTCCTTTCCTTGGAAGCTGCCACATTCAAGAGGGGATTAGGAGCTTGGCATGCATAAGAATGGGGTTGCCTGTGCCACTGGCTGGGATGAAAGGATGAGGCCATGCCTTGGGGTAAGAAACCCTAATACTTTGTTCCCTGCTCCTCAAAGCCCTTTACAAATCTTAATTAATTAACCCCCTGCAGCACCCCAGGGAGGGAAATATGTAGAAGTGGGGAAATTGAGGCCAGAGGAGGTACACTGACTAGATACAAACATGTTAACATTTTACTTGAGCCCAAGTTTGATAGCCTGCTACTGAACACTGTATTTCTAAGAATCTAGCTTCCCCTAAGGGAAGGAGAATTTTAAAAGGGGAAAAATCAAATAAACTTGTTTGGGGGCATACTGTCTATTAACAAAGTACACAGAAACATTAGCAAAACAAGGGTAAGAACTTTTGACACACCCACTCCAAAGTCTTAAAAGCTCACCCTGGAAGCCAAATAGGCTAAAGCTTGCTTTCCAGGATGCAAAGCAAGAAGGATGGGAAAGCTCAAGAGTTCATGGGGGGGGGGGGGGGTTACTCTTCTCTAGGGCTTTGAACAAGCGGGGTAAAAAGTAACCCCTTCATCACAGTGGAAGACAATGATTTGGGAGTTATTAGTGCAATTATCATTCCCTTGCCTTGATTCCTTGATGAGACTGCCATCCTAAGTGTGAAACCACAAGAAGTTTCTTTGAAAATTATAGGGTGTTTTTTTTTACTGTTTTTTTTAATTTTGAGAAAATTGAACATCCAATTTGTCAGTGTCTCAGATTTCTGGAACGGTTTTCCACAAAGGCTTAGTATAGAGTTATTGCCCTTGCTTTTTCTATCAGGGTTAATTGATAGCCTTTCTGATATTTGTAATTATAAAGTCATTCTTAGAGCAGCGCTCTTTCTGGCCTCGACCTGTTTTGAGTTCCTTTGGGTAGGTCCTGAGAATCTGCAAATCCTAAAATCTGAGTACCTTAAATCATGAAATGGATTGATATTAAGTGCATCTGTGCCACTGACTAGGGCTAGACACATCCCAAAAGATTAAATCCACTAAGACAGCAAACAGTCAATAGAATTGAGTGCTTCTGCGAGCAGGACGCTGCCTTACGCCATTTTTCTGCAGCCCTTAACTGCCACCAGCAGCTGAGAAGCTCTTGCATTCTTAGGTAGGGATCCCCGAATTCTCGCCCTGTAGTGTAGCCCGCTTGAGGCCTCCCAATTTGTGGGTATAGCGAACTCTCGGGTTTCCCTGGTAATGTCGACCCCGCTTCCTCAGCCGGGTCCCCGGCACGTGGCCTGGAGCCGGGCCGCCTCGCCTACTTCATCACATGAGCACACTTTCCTTTCCGCTCCGGCTTTGCGAATTGCAACCAGCCGCTCACGACGCTCCTCCGCTCCTCCTTTCGGCCTGCAGGCGGAGGCCAGGCCACGCCCATTAAGGGGAGTATCCCGGCGCCCAACGATGACGTGTTCTTCCAGTGCCAGATCGTGAGGAAGCGTTGACCCACAGGAGCAGTTGGCTGTGGGCGGAGCGGAGAAAGTTGCGTTCCAGCAGTGAACCTGAAAGAGGTGACTGGGCGGGGAGGCAGCCATGGGAGAGACAAAGGGGAAGGTGAGAAAACCAAGTGAGGGGGTAAATAATGGGAGACCACTGAGGCAAGAGGTAACGGGGTTGACAACTGAAGGGGATGGTAACTGGGAGCGTAGAGAGTGGGAACCGGCCTGGGGGAAAATGGAGAAGGAAGAAGTGGGGAAAGATCGGAATGGAGACACTGTGATGTGGTAGAAAACCGACTTACATGTTCAGAAAAATCAGTGCAGATACCAAGGGAAAGGGGATGGGAACAAGGTCCACCGGAACAGGAGAACCAAGTAAAGGCCTCAGACTCGAAGCTCCATTGGCTTATTTATAAACCCTCTGTGGAGAGGGATGAACACTTAGACCAGTGTCCTTGGATTCTAATGTTGCCTGCACTCCACAGTCCAGATGAACTCCTGTAAATCGGCAGTAGCTGTGGTGACTTCTGCTGCTTGTTCTTGTTTATCCAAGGTTACCTGGCTGGGATCTTCGTAGTCTGGGTTTATCTTCTGCTTGGGCAAGAACTATGGCATGGATCAAGGAAGGAAAGTTGTCATTGTGGAACCGGTTCTGTGCCAATATCATAAAGGTGAGCAGTGACCCACAACACCAGTTAACCTGGTCCGTGGGGTAATCTTGTATCAAAACCTGTTACCCAAATTGAGTAATCCATGATGTTGAGTGGAATTTAGCAATGCAAGATAGCTTCCCAGTCTGTATTTCTGGAAGATTATTTCCTAACTCACATTTTCAGGAAGCCCGGGACTGCCTAGTAGCATTGGGCAGCATGGACTGTTAGGTCTTTCTTACAGAGAACTGAAATTTGTACCCCTGGAACATTGATCTAGTTCTTCTTCTTTTTTTTTGCTTTTTGGTATGTGGGTAGCTCCCTGGCTGGGAATCGAACCCAGGCCACAGCACTGACAGTGCCAGCACCGAAGCCTTAAGCCACTACACCATCAGGGAACTCCCTGATCTAGTTCTTATTCCTAGTACTGTCCTCTGGATTTAGATTAACTAATCTTTCTTTAGTGTGGGAGGGCATAATGGCTGAGTTTGAACTTTGGGCAGAGAAACATGAACTAAAGTCCTATTCTCTCATTTATTAACCATGTGACTTCAAATGGTGGCTTTGAGGATTAAATGAAACAGAGAGCTTTTAGCTCAGTGTCTAGCAGTTCTTAATTACTACTATTACTGGGGCTATCTTTTGACCATTTGTAGACTACAGTCACTCTTATTTTCTATACTCCTCCTTGCTTCCCAAAATCTTCCCTCATCTTTTTCTTAAAGATGCACAACCATGTTATATAACAGGTTTGAATTGAAGCCAGCCAACTTGGTTTTGTTTTTCAGCCACAGACTGTCAGTAGAGGGTAGCACTGAATTTACGAGTCACTAAGCCTTATACCCACTCACACACACATGCCGAGGGCACTCAGGTAGACCAGGATATGGAAATACCTTCTCAGGGAACCACTGCAATCATGTGTTGCAAAGAACAAGCTGCAGGACTTGACTGGAATTTTTTTTTTAATGCCTACATATAGGGAACAAAAGTAGAAAATGTTGGAAAGGTTCAAGGGAAGCAGTCTGAAGAGCCCTCTGGTGAGGGAAAAATAGGCTAAGGGGTGAATTCTTGCTATAGTAGACAACAAAAGGCTGCTGCTCTAAACCAGATAAAAAGTTTTGTTTGAAACAAAAAACCCATGGACACAATCAATAGTTTAATGTTTATTTGGGGACGAGTGGGTTAGGGAGGGGAGAAAGGGGAGGGGGTTGGAGAGGAAGGGGGTAAGCTAAATATAAGGTGATGGAAAGAGAAGTCACATTAGGTGGTGAACTTATACAGCAAGTTGTCAATGTATAGAATCGTATGCCTGAAACTTATGTAGTCCTTGCTAACAGATGTCACCCCAATAAGTCTAACAATAAAAATGAATTAAAAAAAAAAGTTTTGTTTGGCCCCCAAAATGTCCTTTGTTTGCTTTAAAATGGCTCCTGATATTTAAATTTTTATAAAAATTCTGATGTTGGCCTCTCTTGTAAAATGAGAAGATCCAACAACAATAGGCCCCATTCCTATGTGTCAGCAATCCGATAGAGCTGAGAAGTGAGTGACTGCCTCTTTTATGTGGTAGATGTCCTCTCCATTTGATCACACTTGTTAATATCCTCTCAGGGCCTTCCAGTTAGAGACTGATGAAACCAAGCTGATGGTTAAGAACCTATGGTTAAAAGATGAACTCTGAAAGCACACAGACCCCAGTCTGAACCCTCACTTTGCCTCTTAGTTGTATAACCTGTGTAAGTCACTTCTCTGAGCCTCAGTTTTTTTCACCTATAAAATGAAGATAATACTATATACCTTATAGATTTGTATGATAAAAAGACAAAGGTGAGGTATAAAAAGCCTGGCGTAATGCTTGGCATGTAGTAAATGCTTAATAAACATAAATAAAAATAAAAGTGTAGTAATACCCAGTTATTGAGCTAAAAGCACAAAATACCAGTTCCCTTCCTCAGGGCTTTTATCACCTAGCTCAAGCCTGTCAGCCTGGGGTGAAATGTCTCCCTTAATTGCTGAAGAGTATGTGATGCATTCATCATTTGTCTTCTTATTTCACAGGCAGGCCCAATACCCAAACACGTTGCATTTATAATGGATGGGAACCGTCGCTATGCCAAGAAGTGCCAGTTGGACCGGCAGGAGGGCCACTCACAGGGCTTCAACAAGCTGGCTGAGGTGAGTGTGGGTGGCAGAACCCAAAGTGAATAGTCTTGCCCTCTGCCCAAGGTGAATGAGTGCTCAGTGAAGAATTGCATTATAGCTAGAAAACCAGGCCCTGAGTTTGCTGTGGTTTTAGAGTGTTTCTTGTAGCTCATTGTTTTATTGTTTGCTTGCTAGCTATAAGTCTCATAACAACACTAACAAAAAATGGAATCATCCAGTGACTCATCACAATATATTAGAAATAAGAACAAAATTACCTCCTCCACCTTTAACCAATCAGTGGGTTATATTTTTCTGTGCCTGATTCTAGTCCTTGTAACATGTTCTAATATGACTTAGCCTTTATAAAATTACATCTATAGCTTTAATAACCTTATTTGTACTTGACTTTTTGGCAGATATATTTCTAGGTTGATATATAACCTTTCTAACTATGTGTTTTAATGACTATAGAACATTTTGTCTTAGGATTTGACATAATTTGGTTACTGCTCCACTATTACTGTGTATAATAGTATTATATATAGTACTTTTTTAGAATAAATTCTGCAAAGCAACATTTCTGGAGGAAAGGTAGGGTGACTACCCTTCCTAGTTTGCCTGAGTCTGAGGGTTTCTCAGGACACAGATCTTTCAGTGCTTAAAGTGGGAAAAGAGCCAGACAAACTGGGATATCACTCTAAGCAAAGGTCATGAGCATTTTATGGTTTTTAATATATATTGTAAACTGGAAAACATTAAATCTAACAGAATGGACTATGTCAATTTTTGTGAAACTAACTTTAAGAAGAGTAGAAATATGGCCGATAGCTTCCTGGTATAAGACAACAACCTAATACTAGAGCAGTGGTATTTATTGCCTTCAGCAAGTGGCTTTGGGGTTCTCTCCAATACTGTATGGGGGTCTTCAGATTTATTGACCCTGAGCTTCTCTTTTGTGACTAATTAAGAGACAGTTTTGCCTGGTGCTTAGTTGCTTAAGTTCTGGAGTCACTGAGAACTCATTGATCCCCCTGTTCTGCCACTTCCTGACTCTATAACCTACAGTGAGTTATGTAGCTTCTCTTCGTCTTAGTTTCTTCATTTTTAAAACAGAGATAGCGATACTCTCTACCTCAGGAAATTATGTGAGGACTAAACAAGATGGCACAATGAGAAGCTTGAGGCACAGGCCTGGCATAAATAAAGTACTCAAAAGTTGAAGCTGTTGTTATTAGCATCTATATTGACTGAAGTCAGTGGGGGGTTCCAACCCAGATGTGCCAGCCAAGACCCTGTAAGGTCTAAAGCCCTGAGCCTATTCAAGTATCAGGTTTTCACTAGTAATTTTCCTCAGGTGACAATGAATTGGTTAATGTGTATGTGTATGTCTGTGAAGGCATTAGTGTTAAGATCCGGAGCCTTGGAAGTTAAAGGTAAGAGAAGACATTCAAACAGAACTAAAGAGACAAAGCTGAAGAATTATCACTATAGGTTAGTTTTTATTGTTCTGTAACTTCATATAATGGATTCATACAGTAGAGTTGTGGACTTTTGAAACTTTTCTTCAACTTTCTTAGCCTCAGTTTTGTTACCTTTAAGGTAGGTATGAAAACAGTAATGCCATTCTGAAGAGGTTGTTTAAAGAATCAGTTAAAATAATGTATGTGAGGACCCTTTGCAAACTCAAATGCTACACAGCTGTACAATTGTTGCTTTTATTCTTATAACCCATCATTCTCTCAGTCTACCAAAATAATGAAGTTATGCTGTGAGTAATAATACCTTGTGTTTTTGTATTGTTCTTTAGCCACCTTGTGAGGGGTGGGTTGTGATCTCTTTACGGATGAGGAGAATTAGGCCTGGAGAGGTTAAATGATTTACCTATGGTCACATAGCAAGTGCATGATGGAGCCCAAGGACTAGAACCTAGATCTGTACTCTCTCAGTGAACAGTTCTTTCTAGTAGACCACAGTGGTATCAACATAATAATATTAATTAAGTTCAAGTTCACATTTTTCAGTTTCTCAAGTGGTGGCTTTCATTATTCTAACAGAAGCGCTGTGTTGCCCTGGCTTTACTCAGTTGTCAGGAGAAGTCTGTCTCTCACCTCTAGCACTGAGTCGAGGTCGAGGCATCTCTTATTTCCCTTCCCACTCTTCCTTGTGCCCTAGCTCCTTGTCTTCTCCCTTCTCAGACTCTGCACTGGTGTTTGAACCTGGGCATCCGAGAGGTGACGGTCTACGCATTCAGCATTGAGAACTTCAAACGCGCCAAGAGTGAAGTAGAAGGGCTAATGGATATAGCCCGGCAGAAGTTCAGCCTTTTGCTGGAAGAAAAGTAAGATAACTGCCAGAGTGGGGAACACCACCTCCATCCAACCTTACCGTGACTCAGCTCTCTTGTCTGAGGCTTATTTAAGGAACTCTGAACCCTTTTAATGTTAGTCAGATCTTTTCAGTGGCAAATATGACAACTAGTTTTTCTTTCTATTTCAAAAAGGGGCATTTATTTGAGAATATAGAGATATTTCATGGAATTCAAGGACAAGTACAGTCAGCCTCAAGCAAAATCAAAACCAGGATTGAAATTCATTAGGTAGAGCCTCTTTGTATACTTCCTTCTCTCTGAGGCCCTGCTTTTTTTTTTTTTTTTTTTTTTGGTAGCGAAAAAATTGTATGTTTTTATTTTTCTTGTGAACAAATCCATTAAGTATGAACAAATTTTGCCAAAATTTTAATACATTTCATTGCCTTTTAAAACACATTTCTTTTCCGACTCATTATTTGCAGATGTTTGGAATACTGAGGCCCTGCTTTTTGTCTTCCAAGAGCAGCCCAAAGTGAACTGAACCCTTTTAGATCAAATTTCTACCCTAGGACCAATAAACTATGGCCAGGGGAGTTAACTGAGAGAAATATTATGAAAGTCATTTTCTGCTGTGGATTCCTTCATAAAAAGTTAATATACTTTCTGCATATTTTCTGTGAAGGGATGGGACTGAGGCATAATAGGCCTTTATGAGGAAGACTCAGTACCATTCTTAATTGTCATTAAGTTTAAGTTTAACTTAGGGAGCAGAGCCAGAAAGGGGCAAAGAAGAAGCTTGACAGAGTTTGTTTGCTCTAAAGTAGAACCCCTCTTCAAATGAGGACTGCCCCCAAATCATTGTCTGCCCAGCTCTTCCTGTACCAGGAGCTCATTCCTAGAGCTCTAGAGGAGATGGGCCTAGAACACTTATGTCATTTTTGTCCCTGTGTGGGTCAGGGTTCTAGGGAGGGTAGTCAGGCTTCTATCTATCCATATTAGGATAGTGAGACACTGAGCCACAGACACTGCTCCTTGGTCCTCAGCAGAGCCCATGTGGCTCAAAGTTCACACCCAAGGGGCTGGGGATAGAGTTTTTTTAACTGCTTATACTTTGTGCCAGGCCCTGAATCTAACATGTATTCTCATATAATACAGTATTCTGTGAGAAAGATATTACTATTCCATTTGTAGAGAGGAGGAAAGTAAAAACCAGAGAAGTTTAGCTGTGTATCCTGGGTCACATAGCTATCAGACAGGCAGAGCCAAGACAGGTAGGATCTTTCTGTCCCCAGAGCTTAGCTGTGTCTACTACATTGTGCTCCAAGAGACAGAAGGCAGTCTTACAGTTCCTGAAAGGTCAAAATGCACAGCAGTAGAGGTGCCACTGAGATTGCTCTAATCAGTCAGTAGTAGAGAAAAAAATCTTAGGTTGTAAAGACCTGGACAGAGCAAGGTTTCTTCTCACGGTGGTTTTCCAACAATGTGCCACAGACCCCCAGAGTTCTAGGAGTGGCCATGCAAAGAACTCAGAGGGAATGGGGTATAGGGTGCTCATTTGCATTTACTTATTTTATATATTGGGCTTCTGTTTACAATTTGATTTGAAGAGAGAGTTCTTTGGCTAAAAGAAGGTTTAAACTGGCCTAATTCAGTTTCATTAGTTGGAAAGCTAAACCCTAGGGAAAAGAAAGGCTGCCATGGTCACATGGAAAGCTAGTAGCAGAGCCAGATTGGGAACCCAGGTCTCCAGGCTCCTCACCAGGGCTTTTGGAGCAACTTTTGTGCTATAGACCTAAGAATAAGCATTTTCATGTTCTTTTTTTTTTTTTTTTTTGGGGGGGGGGGGGGGGGGGGTGGGGGGGTGGTTGGTTCCCTGGCTGGGAATCAAACCCAGGCTGCAGTGTTGAGAGCAGTGAAGCCTAGCCACTACACCGCCAGGGAACCCCCTCATGTTCTTATCTCACTCAGCACAAACCAATGCAGGTGGTATGGCAGGGAAGGTTGAGCCCAGTTTACAGAGTGAGGGAAACATAGACTCAGAGAGCTAAGTGGTTATGCATGGTCAGCTAGTAACTGGTGGCACAAGGACTTAAATCTAGTATTCTTACTCATATTTTACCTTGATTTGAGTAAGCATTTGTCTACTGTAGCTCCAGGGAGTTCTCAAATATAAGTGATTAGATCTTGCATTATCCTTGAAGAAATGGTTGAGGGTTGTAGTGTAGATAGGCTGTGGATGTGGCCTCAATTCTGGATTAGGGTTCTCCAGAACCTGCCATATATCCCCATGCTATAGTATACTTCTTGTTATTAAGTTCCCATTTTCCAAACTCAGTCATTCAGTTTCTCCATAGCATTCCAGGTGAGAAAAGCTGGTTGGGTGACAGTGAATTCATGCTCCCTGTGCAGTGTTGACATTACTATATGGAGGCAGTGTAATGTCATGATTACGAAGGCAGGCTCTGGAATCAGACTCCCTAGGTTCAAATTCTGGCTTTCCACTCACCAACTGATCTTGAGCAAATCACCCAACCTCCTTGTGTCTAAGTTTCCTCATCTGTAAAAGGGAAATGATAATGTCTGCCTCCAAGGTTGGTGTAAGAATGGAATGTGTTGACGTGAAAATTGGTTAGACCATTATCTGGTACTTAGTAAACATATAACTAATGTTAGATGTCACTATTATTGTCATATTTTGCTAGAAGATAACAAAAGTAACCAATAATACAGCTCCTGCCCTTGAGTTTATTCACTTGTCAAAATGCAGTAAGAATAGCACAGAATATATACGAGGTTTGACAATTAATTTTACAGACAAAGTGCTACATAGCTCATTCCTGAATATCACTGTGGTCACCTTTGAAGTACTGCCCTTGGGAAACTATGCACTGACACGAGTGCCCAGTCTACTCTCTAAAGCAATTTTGGAACTCTTTTTTTTTTTTTGGAATGGCCATCAGAGTTGTTGTCATGTGACCCTTGATGTCCTTAATGTCATCAAAATGTCTTCCTTTCAATATTTCCTGTATCTTCAGGTAGAGAAAAAAGTCACTGGGGGCCAGATCAGGTGAGTAGGGAGGGTGTTCCAATACAGTTATTTGTGTACTGGCTAAAAACTCCCTCACAGACAGTGCCACATGAGCTGGTACATTGTTGTGATGCAGAAACAATGAGTTGTTGGCAAAACGTTCAGGTTGTTTTTGTCTTAACTTTTTCATGCAACCTATTCATCACTTCCAAATAGTAAACTTGGTTCACTGTTTGTCCAGTTGGTACAAATTCATAACAATCCCTCTGATATGAAAAAATGGTTAGCAACATAATTTCGACTCTTGATTTGGACTGACAGAACTTTTTTGGTCATGGTGAATTGGCTGACTTCCATTGTGCACTTTGAAGCTTTGGTTCAGGGTGGTATTGATACACCCATGTTTCATCACTAGTGATAACATCATCTTGCCTCTCCAAAAGGTCTTGGTAAACTTTGACTCTCCTTTGCTTTTGTTCAGGACCATTTCTGCACACAACTTTCTCATGCCAAGTTTTTCGGTTAAGATTTCCCTCGGAGTTCCCTGGTGGTGTAGTGGCTAGGCTTCAGCGCTGTCAACACTGCAGCCTGGGTTCGATTCCCAGCCAGGGAACTACCCACATACATTTAAAAAAAAAAAAAAAAAAAAAAAAAAAGATTTCCCTGTTTCTCTAATGATATTTACTTGGTCTGCTATGCTTCTCACTGTCAGCCAATGATTTTGATGCACAATTCCATGAATTTTTGCTATGTTTTCGTCAGTTCTGCTAATTACTGGCCTCTCTTCATCAGTGATGCTTTCTCTCCCCTAAGAAAAAACTTTAATCCATTTGTGCACTGCTGTTTTCTTCATGGCGCTATCCCCATAAACTTGGATTGGCATGTCTCTGATTTCACTTCCACTCTTGCCAACTTTAACAAGAAAGTTAATGTTTGTTCATTGCTCTAATTCAATTTCTGACATTTCTCACAATAGCACACAAAAACACACACACAAAAAAAAACAAAAAACAGACAACAATAATGAATGCCACTCAGCAGGACACTGCCACATGTTGATACAAACACAGCTGTGAGACACAGATATACCAAGGTCATGAAACCTTACTGAGTTGTTTGTACAGTGCTGCCAATGTAAGTGCACAGTGGCAAGTTTGTGAACTTAATTATCAGACCTCAAAAAAATACAACTTGCCAACAAGGACACATGACGTGGTATCATGTTTGGATTCTCCAGTCAGATAGGCTGGGGCTTTAGTCCTGTCACAGCATTTGATGTCTGTATGACCTTGGGCAATTTCTGTCTGATTATCCTATCTGAACCTCAGTTTCCCACTATAGAGTGGGGAATGTGACGAACTCCTTTCAGAGTTGTTGAGGGGATGCAGTGAAATAATACATGTACAATAGTGCCTGAAAACACAGGAAATACTCAAAAACTGGTAGTTTAGTACCATCTAAGCAACCATCTCTCTCCAGCTCACCAGGTGCTCAGTCCCAACCCTGCCTCCTTTCCCCCAATCAGGGAGAAACTGCAGAAGCATGGGGTATGTATCCGGGTCCTGGGTGATCTGCATTTGTTGCCCTTGGATCTCCAGAAGCTGATGGCAAAAGCTGTGCAGTTCACCAAGAACTACAACCAGTAAGTTTTCAGATTTCCCCTTGGGGACTTGCATCAGTCTTTGACTCCCTCCTAGTTGTGGGGAGACATCCTGCCTTCCTTGGTCTGCATTTGATACAGAAGCAATGGGGAGGTGGTTTTGGGATGTTAGAGACTTCCAATGAGGAGTGGTTTGGGATCCTAGAGACTTCCTCCTCCATCAGTAGGGCAGACCAGAGATGATTCTGCAATACCATGTTATATGTATATAAACTCACATGTACAGTTTTTCATCTTCCTCCTTCATTGCATGTGTCTCACTCTTTGCCCCCAAAAAGGATGGGATGGGAATGTAGCAAGTCTTATCCCTGTCTCTGAATACAGACCCTTCAAGAAATTATTTTTTCTGTCCCACTCCTTTAACCCACAGATAGGATGACCTTGGGAGGTTGTACAAATGCAGAGGGGAACAGAGTTCTGTAATCCAAACTTCATTTTCTGTGACTTTGGAATATATGTTTGGCAATGGATATGTTTTGCCTCAGATTTCCTTCTTTTGGTCCTTTGCTTGTGGTAATATCATAGTGCATTCACTCTCTCTGACAACTGTTGGCAGTAGAAGGGGAGAGGGTTAGGAGGGTAATTAAGGTCATTTAATACTTATTACAAAACTAATAACATGTTTATTCCAAGAAAACTTAGAAAACACAAAAAATTCGTAATATGACCTTTCAGAGGTGTCCATGGTTAACATTTAGTGTGTGTTTGTTCTTCCAGGGAAGGAGTGCTCTGGAATTTGTAATTCTAATCCTTAGTTCCTGCCCTCCTTTGGTAAATTACTCTGTTCTTCCTCCTCAGGTGTTTCTTGAACATCTGCTTTGCATACACATCCCGCCATGAGATCAGCAATGCTGTGAGAGAGATGGCCTGGGGTGTGGAGCAAGGCCTGCTAGAACCCAGGTATCCTAGTTGTTTAGTATGGTAACTGATAGGGAAAACAGGTGTGCACCAAGCCATGCAGTCCCTCCTAAGCCATTAGGCCAGAAGTCATATCAGGCATGCATGTCTAAAGATTTGGGGTCGGGGTGGGTCAGGAGGGTTCCTACACACTTAAGAGCTTAGGATTGGCTTGTTAAAGGCTGCATCAGAATTTCTCTGTGTTCATTACATATCAAGAAGCCCCAGAAAATGGCATAGCAGATAGCAACTCTGTAGCATGCAATAAAAAATTATACTCTCCTGGCCCTTTGGCAATGTTTTACTAAGAATGTTTTTCAGGAATGCAGTTTATTGGGGGTATAGTCCTTTAGGTCCCCCATGTTACAGTTTCAGGCAAGATACAGGTATGTTTCAAAAAGAAGTGTTCCTCATTAGCAACATAATGGAATCCTAATTAGTTGGAAGCCAATTTTAGAAGCCAGCTGTCTACCTAGTCCCTCTCATATTATTATTAGTGTAACCTTTGGTAATAATATTGGTAAATAATAGCAATAGTAAAATAATCATAGCAAAAAATAACTTGAGCAATCTGTTATGTTCTTTATTTTATTGTCGTTAAGCTCATGTGAGAGATTTGAGTCTTTTCTGTTTAATAGATTAGAAAACAGAATCTTCACTGAAGTGACTTTCTCAAGGTCATTCTGCTCGCAAGTGCTAAAGCTGGGACTCTTATATCTAAAACTGTCTGATTTCAGAATTCTTGTCCTATTTCTCTTTTATATGGAAATTTGGGACCCAGGAATTTTTCTGATTTCCTTCTCAGGTATAATTCAACTGAACATGGGAAACAAAATTAAAAATCAAGAAGTTACTTGATGAGAATGGAATTAGATAAGGAAAGGAAACAGTTTTTAAGGCTATTTTATGAACCCCACTCCTCCCCAACAGCTGTGTGATCTTTCTGTGCCATATAATTCATTAATTTAATCAATTATTCGTTCACTCAACAAATATCTTTTAAGTGCCAACTAAAGGCCAGGCACATTGACATACATAGGTGCTACAGTGATAATAATAAAATGTATTTCCTGCTGTTGTGGAGCTCTGGCAAGGGAAATAGACATTAATTAATCAAGAGTATACTAATTAGCATAAAATTATAATGGTGATAAATGCTCTAAAGACATTGGTGCATAATATAACAAGAATTTTTAATAGAAGACTAGACCAGGTAGGGAAGGTTTCCCCAAGGAAGTGGTAAGGGATCTAAGAAGGAAGAGTAAGCAGTAACTAGGGAAAGAGGCAATAGTGTTAGCTTGTTGGTTGCAAAAAGACTGTTGGAAGGCTCTTTGATAATTCAAGTACAGAGTACCTGGAAGGGAGCTTGGATTATGGTGCTAGTGGTGTTATAATAGATTGAATAGATTACATGAAGAACTATAAAGTAGATAAAATCAAAAGGACTTGATGGATTGACTCTGAGCTAAGGATGTGTGTTAAGGGTGACTCCAGGGTTTTTATATATATATATATATATAAGTATATATAATAGTGGGTAGTAGTGCCCTTCACTGTGCTAGGGAACCCTGAGAGAGAATCCAGTTTAAGGAAGGTCAGGAGTTTGGTTTGGGATATACTGTAGATGTTGTCGATGTTGAACATAGATGTCAGGTTGACATTTGAGAGGAGAGGTGGGGACTGGAGATATCAGTGTGGAGATCATCTGTGTGTAGATGGTAACTGAAGCAAAGAGGGTATGAGGAAGCTAAGGAGAGTCTAGAGTGAGAAGAAGAGAGGGCCTAGGATGGAGTTTTGAGAAACTTAAGTTTTAGTGGCTGGGTAGAGGACAAACATTAATTGTAAACTGACATCTATGTTCCCACCAGTGCCCCTGACCCCTCCTGACTCCTATCAGCAAGTTCCCTTTTTTTCTTGGCTTCTGTAACACTGACTGCCTGGTTTTCTTCCTACCTTTCTGGTTGTTCACTCTCTTTTTTTTCCTTAAGGCTCGTGCTCTACCGAGTGTCAAATGCTGTAGAGAGATCACTTAAGATGTGGATTGAAAATTAACTTTTGGGGAAAAAAATTAAGATATTGGTTAAGTTGGCAGGTGGGGACCAGGCAAGGAGATGAGAGATATATATATAAGTAGATGTTAGTTACTGATGATTTTCTCACTCTTGCTTAGGGAATGATTTCATAATTGCTTATTATAGTATTGTGCTTTATAAGTAATATTTCATATAATCTTTTGTATGAATGAAATAATACAGTTGACTCTTGAACAATGCAGGGGTTAAGGGTGCCAGCCACCCATGTTGAAAATCCAGGGAGTTCCCTGGTGGTGTAGTGGCTTAAGGCTTCGTCGCTGGCACTGTCAGTGCTGCGGCCTAGGTTCAATTCCCGGCCAGGGAACTATCCACATACAAATAAAATAAAAAAAAAATCTTTAAAAAAAAAAAAAGAAAAGGAAAAAAAAGAAATCCAAGTATAACTACAGTTGTCCTTCCACATCTGTGGATTCTTAATTGGATGGAAAATAAGGTGCCAATATGAAGAAAGAAAATACAGTTGACCATTGAACATCACAAATTTGAACTGTACAGGTCTACTTTTATGTGGAATCCATCAACTGTATATTAAAAATGATATGGGTTCGATTCCCAGCCAGGGAACTCCTCCCTCCCCCCCCCAAAAAAAAAGAAAAATATGGCACAAATGTTTACGCTGGAAAGAAAGAAAGCTATTTAGCAAGCAGATTTAATATACATTCATGCTTAAGACTAGAACTCCTATCTTAACTCCTAGTTCAGTGTGCTTTATACTCTACTACATTGCATTAACCACTGACTTTTATCTTTTTTCTGCTTCTTGTTCAGCAAGTTTTTCCATATCCATTTTGTATGCCCTGCATGGTTTAGTATATTGCCTGTGTCGAGCTAGTCACACAGACATGCTGTGGGCTGGGCAGGGTCACCAGGGTAAGGAGGCTGATGTCTTAATCCACGAGCTCCGGAAGCTTGGTGCTCAGCTCAGACTGCGGTAATCAGGGCCTGCGGAGATGTTCTTTACATTATTCAAACTTAGACAAATCCACATTTATAACAGTCGGTGAGTTAATTACAATTAGGCTCTACCCTTCCAGTAGCTAGAATTTTACTATTCTCTCATTATCACCATCCAATTCCTCATTTCCCTTCCTTTTAATGTTAGATTATTTTTCAAATCTGGAATTATAGAAAAGGGATTAGGTTGAGTATAAAGGATAGTTAAAGGTACTCCTTCACTGAGTTAGTTACCTTGAGCAGGTCACTATTTTCCTTATAAAACAATGATATTAATAATAATAATTGCTAACTTTTTTTGAACATTTACTCTTTGGCAGGTATTTGCTGATGTACTCCATGTATATTATTTCATTTAATCCTTAGACCCTATGTTTGTAGACACTGTTATCCCCATTTTAAAGGTGAGAATATTGAAACATAGGGAAGTTAAGAAACTTGTTCAAGTTTACATAATTGGCAAAGGTTATGGCCAGGATTTCAACCTGACTCCAGAGTCTTACTCTTATTCACTATAGTATACTGACTGCCATATAGGAAGGTTGAAATGAACAATAACACAGTATAAAAATAAAAGGTACTACCTAATATTTATTGGATCTCAGTATGAGGCAGACACTAGGCTAAGAGTTTATCACATATATTCTCATTTAATTTTCATGTAAGGTGGTGACTATTACTTGTCTCATTTTATAAGACCAATTAACTAAGGTTTAAAAAGGTTAGTTGACCTGCCCAGAGTTTCATGGTATGCTGTTAAGTGAAATAGCTCAGATCCATATACCTCCAAAGCCTACATTTTTTGTTTTTTGTTTTTTAACAATGAGACTTATACATAATTATTTAATAATTTGTAAGAAGTCGTACTCTGGTCGAGTGATGCATTCTTTATCCTGGCAGAATGCAAATACTGCATCTGAAAATTCCCTTCCTGAGATTTGGAACTGTATCACCCTGAGCTTATATCTTAGTGCCCTCGAAAGCTGTATGGCAGTTGGTGTCATCCCTCATCCATTTATACTCACATAGTAATAGACTGAACACAATTTTCAAAAGAGAATTCACAGAATTAAGGACCTTTCTGAGAAATGGATTCTATCTCAGTTTCACTTAGCTCCCATTAAGTCTGCTCAAATCAAGGCTATACTTAGTAAATATGATATTCTGTTAATGTCTGTTCCTCTCCCCGCTGCCATTTCCTCACCTCCTACATAATTTTCAGGCCATAGCTCTCTCCTTTTTTGAGGATTAGAGAGATAGAGAAACACTCCATTACAGACCTGGGAGGCATTTCTTGCAGATGTCTGGTAAGACACTGTAGTGGATAGCCGTTTCGCTCTGGCAGAGCAAATGCAGGGCATTTTGTTTTCCATCTTCCTGTGCTATGAAAGTCAGCAATTAAGCCACCCTCACTCCTTGGGGACAATTCCATGGTGCATCAGAAGCACATCATTCATGGGTTCTCTCCCTTTTATTTATAGAATAGTGTATGTAAATTCACTTGGTCAGAAGGAGGTGGCTGGCCACCTTGCCTGCTTCTCTATGCTGTTACATTGGTCTCCCTTCTATTGGTCATAATCAATCAACAGTTCAAACAGTAATTACAATCTTCTGCCTTCCACAGAGCTGGTCTCTCCAAAAGTCACTTTGCAAATCTTGTTGATCAATTTGGAACCAAGGGAATGAATGTAGTGGCCTAACCACCCTAGAAATCTGCTCTGCATATTTCCCCTAAAAATACCATTGAAAATGAAAAAAGTTCCTTGTTTTTTGTAGAAGCTCTTCAAGAAAGCATGTCTAGAGGAGTTCCCTGGTGGCTTAAGGCTTAAGGCTTTGGCGCTTCAGCGCTGCGGCATGGGTTCGTTTCCCAGCCAGGGAATTACCCACATACTGGGGGGGAAAAAAGTAAAAAAAAAAAAAAAAAGAAAGAAAGCATGTCTAAAACCACAGAAGTATACACACACAAACACAGACACGTGTGCTCACACATATATATCAGAATCAGAGAGTCTTATCAGATACATAATTGAGAAAGCACGGGGGGAAGCTGGCAAAAGAAGATGTGGAAATTTGATCAGCTAAAGATGTTGGAATGTTACAGTAATGGCATAGAAGTGGTTCTTGGTACATACAAAAAGAGGGGGCGGTGGCAGGTAGGCAGAGAATGATAAATCCAAGATACCAGAGGGAAAGAGTCAGTGGCCATGCAGGAATTAAAGAGAAAGATGCCAGTTTGCTGGATGAAGTGTTATTATCATAGAGTGGTCCTTTGAAGGAGGATGGACTTGCATAGTCCAGGGGAGGAGCATCTGCTTAGCAGGACACCTCCATGGTCTAGTGTCTGTCTGGAATATCAGGGTACTCAGGATTCTGAGTTCCATGTAACTGATTGCTGGCAACAGAATGGCTGAAGGCACTTTCTCCAGAACCGATATTTCTTAAGGTTGAGTGGGTTTGTGATTGGGTGAGCCGGGTCATGCTGGCAGATGGTATGTAGCCCATTCCCTGCAAAAAGGATTTGAGGGCCTCAGCGAGCTTCCCAGGCTGCAATACTTGGGATAGTCTACCAATGTCTGCCATATTTAGCGAAGTTGTATTTATGGGATTCAGGCAAGAATTTCATTTAACCACAACCTCAAACGCGGGTGAATGGTCCTCTACCACTGATAAAGTAGAACATTTTAACGTCTTTGATTTGTTACCATTTTGGTCCAGTATGTGTTAATATCTTTCCATCTCCATGTCTCTGTGTCTGTTATAGGAACCCAGGAAGAGCTATAGGTTTTCTTTTTTTTTTTTTTTTTTTTTTTTTTTTTAAATGTGGGTAGTTCCCTGGCTGGGAAACGAACCCAGGCTGCAGTGTTGACAGCGCTGAAGCCTAGCCGCTACACCACCAGGGAACTCCCAGGTTTTCTTGATTAATATCTTGGTCTGTCGGTTTGCACCAGGTCCAGGTTGGCCTGCAACTCTTCCTGCTCAAAGTAATGAGCCAAAATAATGTCCATAACATTGGTTGTCAAGCCCGAGGTTTTGGAAGCTGCTGAGTCAATCCAGCCTTTAGCATAAGGGTCAGCGTTAAGGAGCACAAGGCCTTCTATAGGCTCTGGATGATTAAATGCAGATTGGCTGAGGATGTAAGCCCCAGCTCCAAACTCCATTCCCAGTGATGCTCTTCACACTTAGGAGGTGGCATTTCAGCCAGTTCATCCATTATGGAGTACTGCCCTGCTGGGAAAGAGGGTGCACCTTCCTTTTGGCCTGAGGCATCCACGTGATAGACAGCACAGTGTTGGTTGTTCTCTTGCATATCCTCAACGTTAAAGAACTCATTGAAACAGGATTTATGATTGAGAAGTTCTACTTTTTAAAAAATTTAAAAAAGATATACGTAACATAAATTTTACTGTTTTTACCAATTTTAAGCGTACAGTTCAGTGGCATAAAATATATTCAGTGTTGTATAATCATTTCTACCACATTTTCATTATCAGACATCCTTTTTAAAAGAATACACCCTCCTTCTACTACACACATACTTTTATAATTATAAAGGTCATACATGTTCATTAGAAAACATACGTAAACTGTCAGATATATAAAAATGAAAATTTAAATCTCCTAGGATCCCACCCTCAACAACACCCTTAGTAACATTTTGATTTTAAGTATTTCCTCTAGCTCTTTCTGTTTGTGCATGTGTGCATGTGTATATGTTTAATTAGCTGTATTGATCTTTTCCATCAAGTTGTGCTGTCTACTACCTGTATTTAGGTTCTAGGTTGTTTGAAAATACATTGTCAAAGACTTTTTTAGCCTATAAGCTCCTTATTCAGAAAACCAATATGTATTTCTGATATCTATTTTCAGTGATTCATTTGTTCATTTATTTATACATATATTGAGTCTTTCTCTGCCCCAGGAAGGTCCTGTGCTAGAAAAGCAGGAATATCTTAAGGGGCTTGCCCTTAAGTAGCTCACAGTCTGTTCTGTGTATACAGATAAGTAGTCCATGGTGCTGTATGTACCACAGTAATGGAAGTGCAGGGCACAGCTGATGCTGACAAAAGTGATCAGCCGTGGTTGGGAGTTGAGCCAGAGTCATCTTTTAAACACAAATTCAATTGTGACATAAATATTTGTAACAGAAGAAATCACACTGAACAGTTTATAATCCGAATCATGCTTTGTCTACTTAATGTTGTAATGTGAACACTTTTCCATGTTTTTAATAATTCTTCATATCATTATTTTTAATGGCTACAGAATATATCTTGCTTTAATTTACTTAACCATCCTGCTGTTTGTTGGTTATGCAGGCTGTTTCCAGTTTCTCGTTATTACAAATAATGGTAAAGTGCAATCTATGAATTTAACTCTTGCCTGCATTTTGAATTATTTACTCAGGAGTTGGGTCTGGAGGTATCCATTTCACCTTGTTCTTGCCAAGATTTTTTAAAAATGTAAACTATTCTAATTTTTTTATAGGTGAAATTGGCATTTTACTTTTATTCAATAGAAATTTTCTTGGAAGTCTCTATATATACAGCTAATACCGTTTACTGGTGGAACTTAGTTGGCAAAAGCACAGATGTTCTGTTTTCATTTTGACATTTTTGTCTTTCTCCCCTTAGAGTTACCTTCATTTTGATAAGAATTCTGCCCACTGCCTGAAGTAGGTAGAACAGACACATTTGAAACTCAGAGACGTTAAGTGAAGATCTATATTCACACCGCAAAGTGGTGGGCCTGGAAATAATGTGTATTCTTCTTTATTTATATAACACTGTATAGTTCCTAGGGTACACTCAGATGTGTTATTTCATTTGATTTGACCCTCACAATAATCTGTAAGTAGATAGGCCAAATGTGCACATTTCAAAAATAAGAGACCTGAGAAATTATGTTGATTGTACAGAGTTTCACATTTCTTTTTTTTTTTTTCTTTTTTCCTTTTTATTGGTATGTGGGTAGTTCCCTGGCTGGGAATTGAACCCAGTCCTCAGCGTTGACAGCACCAGCGCCAAAGCCTTAAGCCACTACACCACCAGGGAACTCCCTTTTTTTTTTTTTCTTTTTTTTCTTTTTTTTCCACATTTCTTAATTAGAGAATTAAGACAGACTCAGGTTATCAGGGCAGTCTGAACCAGAGCCCTTCCTATTGCCCAGTCATAAGTGCATATTGTTTCCCATGTGGTGGTACAGAAAATAAAGCTCCCTCTGTGGTTTACAAAAAGAGGGCCAAAAGGTAGAGTAACTTCCCCAAAGACACACAGCTAGTAAGTATAGTGTCTCACTTTGAACATAGCCCAGGTCTCTCTGCTTTCTTGACTATGGTCAAGTATGTTCCCACCAAGAAATTTTGTCTTCTAGAGATAAAGATTTTGCTTTCGCAGGATTCAACTCTTGTAGATTTCAATTTTGCCCCTGGGTACTTGGTAGGACAGGTAAACAGTGTTCTTGGAACCAATAGACACCAGCTTTGCCAATCAATAGTCTCTTTCCAAGATAGGCAAGTTTTATTTCAGATCAGTGATGTCTGTTCCCACCTTCCTCCATTCCCTCTCCTTTCTGAGTGTGTGTCTGGGCAAATAGCTCTTGCCAAACATATGAGGGCTGATCATTTTGCTGTTTTCTTTTCTTTCTTTTTTTGTTTTTTTCATCTTAAGTAATGTGGACTTTTTTGCAGTGTTTTAGGTCCCATATGGCTTAAATTTAAGATTTTAAAAATGTTCTCTATAATAAATTTAAAAAATAGCAGAGGTACATAAAGTAAAAAGGTAGTCTTTCCTTCCTTCCTTCTTATCCAACCTTCCAGAGATAATCACTGTTATTTGTGTGTGCCTTTCTAGACTTTTTTGGTTGATATGTATACATATATTCACATATGTATTTTAAAAATGTGTGTATTTTCTACATTATTTTTTCTGAAAGTTGCTTTTTTTCATTTCATAATAGATCTTAGACATCTTTCCAACCAGTGCATTTAGATGAATCTTTATTAAAAACGGTTACATAGTATTTCCTCAAATTGCAGGGTCATAGAGTGTATGCATTTTAAAAAACAAGATGTCTTAAGTAAAGAACAACACATATTCAACACATATGCATCTGGTTTTAGGCCTGCGGCTAAATGACTTCGGGAAAACTAATCATCTTCTGACCTGTTTCCTTATCTATAAAGTGAGGAAAGAAAAACCTTATGTAGTTGTGAAGTGGTTTTTTTTGTTGTTGTTGTTGGGTTTTTTTGGGTTTTTTTGTTTTTTTTTTTTTTGGTTGGTTCCCTGAGCGGGGATTGAACTGAGGGCCATGACGGTGAGAGCGCCATAGCCTAACCACTACACCAACAGAGAACCCCCCTAGTTGTGAATATTAAAGTCATCAGTTTAACAAGCATTTGTTGAGGGCCTTCCGTGTACCAGGTAGATAATATTCTGTAGACGGGAAGCCTTATATAAGGAAGTTCATCATGAGAATAATCCAAAAAGAGATGTATGCTTATCTTTGTCTCTTCCCACTTACCTTAGCGATGTCTCTGAGTCTCTGCTTGATAAGTGCCTCTATACCAACCACTCTCCTAATCCCGACATCTTGATACGGACTTCTGGGGAAGTGAGGCTCAGCGACTTCCTGCTCTGGCAGGTAGGTAGTTTCCAACCACCATCCTGTTTGTGTCAGCTAAAAACTGCTCCTGTACCCACCCCACTTCCAGCCATGCTGGCACCAAGAACTTTGTAGGGGAGGGTGCCTAAAATCTTCAGAAGAGTCTCCAGGCTGTGCCTGGTAACATTTGCTATCCCTTTCTCATCTGCCCTGGGCTTTGTGAGCCTGGGTGATTTTTGTTCTCTACAATTCCAAGGGGAAAAATAAAGGCTATTCAGTTGTGGTGAAAACTTCACCCCTGTCCTTATTCAAGGACTTCTGTTTTATATCTCTGAGCATAAGCTCCTGCCCTGGTAACATGCCAGCCATCCCAGCACCTCTGGCCTAGAACCTTGCTTTGTAGTTACGAGTCTCCTTCAGAATAAAGGGCCACATCTATGCAAACGAAGTCCACAAAGGATATAAACTATATGCAAACTCTTAGGGGCCATTGCCTCTCAGCTCAGTTATCCCAGGTAGTATCCCAAAAGCTCATAATCAATTAAGTTTGTCTTTACATTAAACTGTATCATTTGTTAAGTTGACCCCTGGGTAGCACATGAAAGGTGGAGTCCTTGTTCAAGGACAAGTTGGAGGGAGAGAGTCAGCTTGGAAGCAATTCACATGACAAAGTTCCAGAATTTTTTATTTATTTATTTATTTATTTATGTGGGTAGTTCCCTGGCTGGGAATTGAACCCAGGCCGCAGTGTTGACAGTGCTGAAGCCTTAGCCACTACACCACCAGGGAACTCCCACCAGAAATTTTAATGGACCATAGTCTTAAAAGTGAACAAACAAGATTTAGCTACTGAAGTTATTTTCGATCTTTGGCTATATTGAAGGAAGGATAATGAGCAGCTTATGGTTCTGTGGCCTCTTCTGCTGATCAGATCATGTCTGGAAAGTTTACTTCTAGGCACTGAGTTTTAAGGGACTACTTGGTAAACTAGTAGACTTACCAGAAGAGGTCAACCTGGATACAATGTCCTATGAGGAATGAGTGAAGGACAGTAGTTTCAAGAAGGGAAGCATGATGACAGTTTATTCCCTTGGAATAAAATACTGAGTATCTGCTTTGTACTGGGAATATCGCAGTGACCAAGTCAAAAATACTCTCTACCATCTTAAAACTTACAGTTTGTTGGCAGAGACAAAGTGAACAAGTCATTACAACTTTGGGAACAGATAACAGTCAGCTCTAATGTAGCCTTCAAATATTTGAAAGAATTACACCTTGAAGAAGAAACAGACTTGTTCCAGAGAAACCATATGAGACCTTGGTAGAAGTTCCAGGGAAAATGACATTGGTTTAGCATAACAAGCTACCCTGTAACTGCAGTTGTCCCCCTTGAGAGGCACCGAATTCCTTCCTCACCACTAAAGGCATCCAGAGTGGCTGTTAAGAATGTTCCCAGACGGATTCTCCCATTAGTGATGACGAGTAGTATTCAAGTTCACACGGCTCTGTACTCGTGACTACTTTATGTACATCATCATGTTTAATTTTCATAGTACTTTAAAAACTAGGTATTCTTATTACCCGTTTTACGGTTGAGGAAACTGAGGCCCAGAAAGGTTAAATAATTTGCCTCAGGTCAAATAGATGATAAATGGTAGAGCCAGAATTGAAAGTGAGGCAGTCTTGGCTCCAGAGTCCATGCTCTTAACCACTGAGCCACACTCTGCTACTTAAAAATAATAACAGCAGCTACCATTTGTTCATTGCTGACTTTTATCAGACACTGTGTCTCCCAAATACCCTCTAAGAGCCAAGAGCCAATAACATAATCCAGATGTTATTTCATAGTCCTAAAATTGGCTCTTAGAAAAATCCTAGTGGAAATGTTAATCTAATCTTTAGTTCTGCCTTGCTACAGACAGGTGATCCAGCTGCCTCAGATGACCCCTCCCCTATTAGTGAATGAATTGGGACTGGGTGCAGCAGCCGCTGCTCTGAATACCTGTGCCATCTCATCTCTGGGCTTCTAGGTCCTCTGGATGCCTGCCTAGGGATGTCTCCACCAACATGTTACCAAACTAACCACTGTTCCTCCTCACCTTTCCCAGACCTCCCATTCTTGCCTGGTGTTCCAGCCTATTCTGTGGCCAGAATACATGTTTTGGAACCTCTGTGAGGCCATCCTGCAATACCAGATGAACCATAGCATGCTTCAGGTTAGTTCTAAATAACCGTAGCATTCATCAGATACGGTCCTAGATGAATAATAGCATGCTTCAGGCTTGGATGAAAGGATGGGATGAAAGAAAAGGTGAGCATTGATTGACCACCTATTATATATACCAGGTACTTGCTAATAAGCATGTTGATAATGATGATAGTAGCTGTCACTAACTGTATTTATTGTGTGTCAGTCACTATGAACATTTTATGTGCGTTATCTCATTTAATGCTCCCCAGAATCCACTGTATGAAGCTCCACTTGTGCAAATGAATCAATAAAAATTATTTAAATAAGGACACAACCAATAAGAGACAGAACTGGGATTCAAGTTACAAGTCTTTAATCTTTTTACTACAGAAACCCAGGAAAGGCTCCTCAGAGAGACTGGGCATTATTACCTGAAGGTCTTGGCTTTGATCGCCAGATCTTGAAACAGGTTTCATCAGGAGGCAGTCACCTGCGTCTGATTAGGACTCTTAATAATAAAGGCGGTGTGCATGGTGGTGGCAGCTAACATTGAGGGCCTACTAAGGCACTTAGATGTTGTCATGTAAGTTTTCTCATTTAACATTTCTCAAGAAGCCACCTTAGTGGAGAAACTAACGGAACTTCAATCTACTGTGTGACCTAGGCCAAGTCCCTTCCCACCTTAGCCTCTAGTGTCCTCATCTAAAGTGAGGAGGCTAGAGCAGATGGTTTAGGATCTTCCCTGACTCCGTCATCCTAACAGTGATTCACAGATTCCTGGCAAATAGGGGCCAGGCTTTGCCTTGGCTACAGCCTACCTGCCCAGCACTCAGTCTGGGGCTGCCATTTAGAAGAAGCCTGAGTTTCATGGAATGACTTTAAACCAGCTCTGTATTTCCTCCCTCTGGCTGGGTGCCCCCTTCCTTTCTGTCCTGCCAGAACTTATCCTATTTAGCCCTAGCCATAAGCAGTGATGATGGAAGAATAGCTAATTCTTAATAGCCAGGCACCAGGGTAGGCATTCATTGTGTCATTTTTCCTCAGACCACCCAGTGAAGTAGATACTGTCCTCCCTATTTTGCAGATTAAGAATTAGGCTTAGAGAGGTGAGAGAGTCCTTGGACAGGAATTTCTCGAATCTTTGTGCTCCAGAAGGACTCACTCTGGCCTGATTAAACTCTTGAATCAATTTTATATTTCTTTGCCCATTATTCTCACTGCCTGATATCCCTCCCACCATACATCCCACCACTATCCAAATCTTTCCCATTAATTAAAGCCCAGCTCAAATATTGCCCGTCCATGAGGTTTTACTGCTCCTTAACCTTCATCAGGTGCACTTCTCTCTTCTCTGAGCTGCATGGCCCTTTTCCTTGCCTGCTTCACCATATTCTACCTTGTATTAAGGAACTGTGGTTGCTGAGACTGTGTCCTGAGGATCTCCATACCCCCAAGTAAGGTCCTGTACATAGGACCCAGGTTCCTCCTGACCAAAGCGAGGAAGAAGCCCTTCCAACAAGATGGAGAGCCTTAGCAGCAACTTCTCAAGCCTGTTATGGTCTTCAGTGCTCCATGTCTGAGCTCATCATTATAGCAGAAGAATACCATTGAGTGCCTAGAGGAGGGATATTTCAGAATTTTCATTTGTCATCTTTATTCACGCAGTAAACCTTTATTGCTGAGAGGCCTAAGCAAATCACTTTCCTGTTCTGAACCTCCATGTGTGTCTCCAACAGGAAGTACCTCCCTAGCTCTACTGTCCTTGTGTACATCCTTAAAGGATAAAGACAGAGCAATCCAGGTGTTTACAGGCTGAGTAAGACTGAGCCATGTACACAAATACCATAATATAAGGTGGAATTATGTGGTAAAGATAGGTCATCAGGGTATAGGACACCAAGTTGGAAGCAAAGCCGTTTCTTACACATGGAATGGGTTTGGCAGGAGGAGCTCTAGTGCAAAGGCTGTGCAGTTAGAGTGGCAGAAGCAGAGCATATCAGTGAGGCACAGCAAGGCCTTGGTTCTGCTGCAAAGGGATTTTCTCCTCCCCAGGAGCAGCATCCTTGCCTTTCTGGGATCACATGGTCAGTCAGTTGAGTGTTTCACATGTACAGGGCACCCCAAGTACCAGAGGAGAAGCCACAGTCTCTGCCCTCTTAGCAGTTTAGAATTTGTCTGGAGACACACACAGGGTATGAGAAGTGTTATCAGGGGGCATGATCACCTCGGTTGTCAGAACTGGTTCCAAAAACTCTTTGAGGGCTCCGTGGAGCCTTTAAGGTAGGCTTGTCCAGCTCACAGCCCACAGGCCACCAGCCCAACACAAATTCGTAAACTTTCTTAAAACATTGAGATTTTTTTGCAACCTTTTTCTTTAAGCTCATCAGCTGTCATTAGTGTTAGTGTATTTTATGTGTGACCCAAGACAATTGTTCTTTTTCCATTGTGGCCAAGGAAGCCAAAAGATTGAACACGCCTGCAGTTTAAGGGCTAATTTTCCAATAGAAAAAGTGGACTATGGATACTAATATCTATTCTACTAGGCAGAATGCAGTAAGTGGCTTAAGAGTGTTGAACCTGTTTCTCAGAATGTTCATAGAAGGGTCATTTGCTGAGCCAGGCTGGTCCCCCATGTGGGAGGCAAGCCTGGAGCCCAACTCTGAAAAATGGAATAGGGGTTTGGGTGGATGGCACCCTTAGAGTGACCTGGAAAGCCAAAGGAAATGATTCCAGGGGTGTGCCCCAGGCAGGAATAAGACCTTCCTTGCATCAAAAAGACAGTAATAATGTGTAAAATTGCTCTTTCTGTTTGAAAGCCTGCAGAGGGTTTTGTATATATTAACTCTAATCCTTAAACTATTCTTAAAGGTAGGTGCAATTCCCACTTTACAGATGAAGAAATGAGGTTAGGAGAGGATTTACCTAAAGCCACAAAGCTAGTTGGTGGGGGAACCAGAAGTGTCAGACCCACATTTGCTGATTCCTTTTCAAGTGCTAACCTGAGAAGAATTTTAAGAAATACAGATCCTTCTACCTGAAACAAACCAAGATGGATCACATGTACAACATAGGCACCACCCATTACTAACCTACTCCCAGACCTTTTCAAATCTGGTACAAACTCCTCACTGTTCCACTTAACTTGGCCTGCCCCTACCTCCTCCATCCCATTTCTACCTCACCTTAAAATGATCTTCCATAATCTCCATTCTTCTTTAGCAGAAAGCCCGAGACATGTATGCAGAAGAACGAAAGAGGCAGCAGCTGGAGAAGGACCAAGCTGCAGTGACAGAGCAGCTGCAGCAAGAGGGGCTCCAGGCCAGTGGGGACGCCCAGCTCCAACAGACACGCTTGCACAAACTCTCAGCCAGACGGGAAGAGCGAGTCCAAGTCTTCCTGCAGGCCTTGGAACTCAAGCGGGCTGACTGGCTGGCAAATCTGGGCACTGCATCAGCCTGAGTGAAGCTGGCCTCCTGCCACTTTGCCCTGCCCTCTGCCTCCAGGGCACCACTCCCCTTTCTTTTCTGGGTGAAGAATACCTCACTCCTGATTATGAATTATGTTCCCTTTGTTTGGTGGGAAGCCCCAGAGGCCAGTTTATGCTAGAACAGTAGCCCCTGGGGAGGTTAAGGGTGAGAGTCTCCCACAAGTAACACTAAACCCAGCTCTAGTCACCAGTAGGTTTGGTGAGCAGGGGGCCCTCCAAAAGGAGCTGCCAGCTCCTTTTGCCTTTGCCACCTCTACCTGTGCTCTTAAATGCACTTCCTTTTTCCACCAGCATGCCCTTCAACACACAGAATAGCAGGGAAGAGGTCTCCCAAAAACCCGTGTCTTTTACCCATCCATCTTAGGCTTCCCCTCAACTTCTGCAAAAGATCTGACTGCACCTTGGATCTGCTGGTAAATGGCTAATAGGCAGCCAGCATCGTTTGGGCAAGGAAGGGGAGGGAGAGACAGAAATTTTGCCCATCTGCTGCTCCACCCCCTCAGCTCTCCACCTGGGATTTACTATTGAACCTCTATTCCCTCCCACCACCAGTGTTGATTGCTCAGTGAAAGGCTCAGCGTCCCTAATGGCGCTTGGAAGCCTGGCTGGTGATTACAATCCAATTACCTATTGTCGACTCAGCCCACACAAGCTTTCCTCCTCTTGCAGGGCATGGGGCCAGGCTCCACTCCCCTGTGAGAGCAGCCCCTCTGTGGCTCCAGGCTAACAGAAGGGCCTGTAGGCCCTGGTGAATCTAGTCCAGCACAGGCCTACTTCCCTGGAACAGCATCAGGACCAAGAGCACAAAAACAAGCACTTCCTAGCTGACTGCCTCCTGCCCTCACCATCTCAATCTTTGAGGCTCCTCTCAGCTTTTTGACCTGGACCGCTAAGTAGGCCCTGAGATAATTTATTCTCAGCACGGCAGAGTCTCAGCTTCTGAGGGCCAAAGCTGCCCAGCAGAAAGAAGGTCGAGTTCAGGGCTCTGTCCTTTCCTTTCTCCCTGCCAGGCCTCTCTGCAGATAGGATTAGTGCCTTTGAAGAACTTTCTGCCTGAGCAACTCTTCAGGTGCCCCAGAACAGCAAGCACCAGCCAGTAATACCAACCAATCCCTTTTTAGTCTTCCCATTTTACTTTCTGCAAACTGTTTTCCCAGTGCCTCCCTCTAGTGGGGAGGTGGGGTTTTGCAAGCAGTGCTAAGCGTATACTCTAACCCTCTGACTTTCCTATATTCTAGTCTCTTCCTCGCCTTCCTGTGCCTGGATACCTGGCACAAGAGACCCCTTGGCCATTATCCCTGCTCCCAGAATCAAGCTTAAATGCCAGACACTGGAATTGAGAAGCCAATCAATGCACCCTTTGGCAAGCCCTCCATACACCTGGCACAGGGTTCCCAGAGAGCAGGTGCTGTACATTTTCCAGCTTTACAGTGGGACTGTTGACAGCCTTAATTAGGGAGGCATGAATTATGGGGCTATAATGCAGAGCCCTACAATTAAGGCAGGAATGAGGGGCTGGAGGCAGCAAATGGAATCTGCCCTGTGAGCATGACTGAGTTCCGTCTCTGTTCTGGGTTTTCCTTAATATGATTGGGGTTCAGCAGAGGTGATTAATGGGGCTGGTATCTCTTTGGCCCAAGGTCGTGTATTCTGGGAAAGTTACAGAATAGGGTGGCGTGGGGCTGCCCAGGAGCAGAGGCTGCAAATTGTTGATTAGAACAATTTCTAGTTGCTATCTACCTGTATTTGTACAAATCACCTTCAACTCTTTCCTTAATAAACTAGACAGGACATATTTAAATGTCCTCCCACCAGTAAGCCAAGCCCCCACTTGAGAATATTTATCGTGTTCATGTGTTCACCTGGGTGTCAGATGGAAATTTAAGAATTTTTATATGTAAAACTTGCTAACAGTGAGATGGAAGGACACTTATTTTTCTGCTTCATTTGTCTGCCCTCACTCAGGTGCACCTAGCTACCTCCAGGATCCCTAGCTTTGGGGCCGTGCTGGCGGAGCCATAGGAAGAGCCCTTTTGACATCACACCTGTTACTGTTCCCTAATCCCCGGCCGCTTTCCTCCACTTTCCTTTTCCTGGCCCAAGTGAAAGCAAGCCAGTCTGCCAGTGAGGAAAGAGGGATTTAGCCAGCTGCGTTTGCAGCACCCAGGCTTCTTGGTGGCCGTATTGTGGGGGCAGCTGAGCTTGATGTCGTCGAAGCGGGTGGAGCGTAGGGGGAGGGGAGTCCTGGTAGGCTTTCTTGGCGGCCGCTCTCCATCATTCTGTAGCAGGGTCCTGAAGTCCGGGAACATAGACCTCAGGGAGCTACCTACAGGCTTTGACGGGGGGGCTGCTGAGCAACGGGTGCTGAAAGGACAGCTCCTACCTGCCCCACTGCACCCGAAAAGTAACCCTCTGCATGTAAAAGCCTCCCCCTACAATCCCCACTCCACCTCGAGTGGGCTGCCTTCCAGGTGAGGCGCGTGAAAAGCTGCTTCTGAGTGGCAGCTTGGAACGATGCACGTCCGGCTGCGCCAAGCTGGCTTCCCCGCTCTTTCCCACTTAAGCGTCAGCCTTGGCCCTGGGAACTGCAGCCTGTACCTCCAAGCCGCCCGTTTTCTCCCGCCTCCGGCGAGGAAGGGCGTTCGGCCAGGCCTTGCAAACCCTTCTTCTGGGGGCCCCCAGCGGGAACAGGAAGGAAAGCGGCCGAGATGGGCCCTAAGTGTTGCACGGCTTGGAGAAGTGGGTAGCTCGGTTGCATAAGGTGGAAGGAACTTGGTAGTTTGCAAAAGCCGGCTCCTGGTGGTAACCGAAACCCAGAGCCCGCCGACTCCCACCCTCCCCTCAATTACTTATTACCTTCGACGCACGTCTTCCCCTCTGCGCACCACCCCCCAGGCGCGCCGCCGTCTCGCGCGCCTTCCCCCAATGCCCCCCTCCTCACTCCATCCAGAGGAGGTGAGTTTAAACCCCGCCCACGTGACCCCAGCTGGGCCAATGAGCGGCGGCGGGAGGTGAAATCCGGTTCTAACCGGTCCGGGGCTCCCAGCGCTATAAAAACTTTATAAACCCCCCGGAGCCCGAGCAGTGTGAAGAAGAGGCGAGAACGACCCCCGGATCGACCAAAGCTCCCGCGCTGCTGCATCCCCGCGTCCAGCGCCTACGTCCCGCCGCCGTCGCCATCATGCCCAAGAGAAAGGTACGTGGCGCGAGGGCCCCAGGCGCTGGGCCGCTAGTACCGCTGCCACCACCGCTGCTGCTGCTGCCGCCGCTTCCCCGGCTCTGGGGCGCTAGAATCGGAGCCAGGCTGGATCAGGCTCAGCTGCCCGGCGCAGCGACTCGAGATAGTGTCAGGCGGCCCCAGGCCAATCCTGCGCTGCTCGGCTGCCCGCGGGCGCCAGAGGCCATATTGGAGGAGCGGCGGCGGGAGGAGCCATGTTGGTGGCTGTTTATCCCGCTCCCCTTGGGCTCGACGTGCCCGCCCCGCGCCCCATCCCCCATCGACAGCCCCCCCATCCCCCCTCCTCGCGGGCGGGCAATTCAAACCCGAAAGGGCGGGAAGGCGGCGCTTTGGGTTGGCGGGCGGGGGAACGCGCTGCCGCCAAAAAACCGCCGCCGTGAGGGGGCGGGTCCGTCTCTTGGGGCGGGGTTTCGCGGTACAGCTCCGCCTCAGCTCACGGCCCCCGCGCTCAAGACTCGCGCCGGTGCGCGCCGCTGCCGCCCACGAGTTCCCCTGGCTGCGCGCGCCTCCAGTCTCCCGCCCTCGACGGCTGCCATGGTAACGGCGATCGGGCCCCGCCTCCAGAGGGGTTTGTTTGCACCAGCTGCAGCTGTTGTTTCTGCTTCTGCCTGGCTTGGCGACGCTGATGCGGGCTGCACTGCTCCGCGTTCCTCACCCCAGCTTAGGACTCGCTCCCCTGGACGACTCTGCGAATACTGGCGTGCTGGGGGCTCAAACACCCACCCTGCCTAGGCGCTTTGAGCTAGATCGGGCGGGAAGCTTACAAATGAGCACTCCCACAGCTTTTTAAGCACTTCGGCTATTTGCATAGGAGCTAGCGATACTAAACTGGTGAATTGTGTATCTTGAAGGAGTTGTGTGCAAGACTTTCAGGTTTTTTCCTTAAGATTGTGTTAAGCTTAGTGAATGATTAAATATTGCCTCGGAAGCTGCAAATGTCTTAGTGTTTGTTTTTTATAGGCTGAAGGGGATGCTAAAGGAGATAAAGCCAAGGTGAAGGACGAAGTAAGTCTTATTTTCCTTTTGGAGTCTTACAAAGCCTTGGGTTCCTTTGATGGTAATTAACCATACCCCTAGTCCTGAATTTGCCTAAGTAAGCTAGCTATCTTCATTATAGTCTAGAACAGATTATCAAAACTTTGGTTCAGCTATCCTGTTTTTGACTTTTTTTTTTCTTTTTATAGCCACAGAGAAGATCTGCAAGGTTATCTGCTGTAAGTGTGTTTGCTTTTAAATTTTCACTTGTATTCATGAAACAAAGACAGTTACCTTTGCTTTCTGTGAGTGATGGTCAATGGCTGGTTTTATTGAGCTGCCCCATTGTGGACTCTCACCTATTTGAAATTTGCTGTTTCTGA
Organism: Lyroderma lyra; assembly: GCA_004026885.1. NCBI lineage: Eukaryota > Metazoa > Chordata > Mammalia > Chiroptera > Megadermatidae > Lyroderma > Lyroderma lyra. The sequence continues at coordinate 1,926 of PVJL010004687.1, read as the reverse complement.
AATTCTTGTGACTTGTAGCAAAGTGGAAAACTTCAGAGTGTTTGTGGGTTTCTGAAGATAAATTCTAATGAGATGTCAGCAACAAAATCTTGATAAAGTCATAAAAACTTATATGCCAGTGGTACTGTGTTTTGGTTTGTGGGTAGTTTCCATTGGTCCATATACTAATGTTCTCTTCCCCTTTCTTCCCCAAATAAAAGAAACCTGCTCCTCCAAAGCCAGAGCCCAAGCCTAAAAAGGCCCCTGCAAAGGTGAGTGGGACTGGGAGACAGGCGTTTCTAGGAGTCACAAAGGCTGAGCATTGTCCCATGTTGCTGACAGGAGACCTGCTGTATAGCAATGTCATCATTTGGCATAAAGTTTAGATATGACAAAGTTTATAGGACTGGGCCTTATAATAACATGCTAATTCGTTATTGTCACAGCATGAGGACTGTCCTTTTTTTTGGTGGGGGGGTGGGGTGGGGGGGTAGTTCCCTGGCTGGGAATCAAACCCAGGCCGCAGCGTTGAGTGCACTGAAACCTTAGCCACTACACCACCAGGGAACTCCCAGTATCTTAATTTAACATAATGGTAACTCCATAAATAGATAGCCTAAATTGTTTTGGTAGCTTACCTTATCCCTGAGATTTGTATACTGATTCCTTAATCAAACTGTATCATCAATTTACAGATAACTCTGCATTTAGGTATCATACATCCCTGTTGTAAGCTGTTTCATTCTCTTATTTACACTCAGATAAAAATTTTGTGCACTAACAACCAACAGCCAGTTACATATATTTTGGCCAAGTTTTGATGAGTTGTTTTATCTTTGATAACTAATTCTGCCTTGTGCAGAACTTTGCAGACCATAACCTGTTAATAGGAGATTAGGAGAAACAGCTCTTTTCTTTTTTCCCTACCCCTTTTAGAAGGGAGAGAAGGTACCCAAAGGAAAAAAAGGGAAAGCTGATGCTGGCAAGGATGGGAATAACCCTGCAGAAAATGGAGATGCCAAAACAGACCAGGTATTACTGCTGTCTTCCTTTGTGAAGTTTGTTCATCTGATCATTTACTGATCCCAAAAGATCTTAATTACCTTTTTCTTGCATCTACATCATTCCAGGGGTACCTTTCAGTCCAGAGTTTGCTTGTGGTTTTCCTTTTGGCTTAAATCCTGGATTCTTGAAGTCGCTCCCATCCTATAAAGGGCACTGTGGTGTCAGTCTTTTTCCTGTTGTGAGGTGTCACACTGATCCTATTCCATAGAGGTTTTTGGGGGGGCAGGGGTAGTTCCCTGAATAGGGATTGAATCTAGGCTATGGCTTTGAGAGCGCTGAAGCCTAGCCACTACACCACCAGGGAACCCCCTCCATAGAGTTTTGAAGCTGGTAAAGTCTCAGATCTTCTTATATTGATGTATCCTCTTCCTGGATTTTATAACATAGTACAGAGGGGAAGTGATTTAGCAAAGTTACCTACCAAGTCATTCTCAAAAGAAGTACTTAGTCTGTGTCAAGTACCTAAAACCTGAACTGTATAGATGGAATGTGAATGAAGATAGTTTCAAAATCTACACATTGTATTAATCTGTCTGTTTTTCTCTTAGGCACAAAAAGCTGAAGGTGCTGGAGATGCCAAGTGAAGTGTGTGCATTTTTGATAACTGTGTACTTCTGGTGACTGTACAGTTTGAAATACTATTTTTTATCAAGTTTTATAAAAATGCAGAATTTTGTTTTACTTTTTTTTTTTTTTAAGCTATGTTGTTAGCACACAGAACACTTCATTGTTGTTTTTTGGGGAAGGACATATATTACTAATAGAATGTCTCCAAAGCTGGATTGACATGGGGAAAAAACATCTTTCCCTTCTAGTTTTGAGAGGCTTCCTCTAGGTTTCTGGGAGGAGGGATCCCTTGATGTTGACAGACATTAACCACCT
>PVJL010004686.1:75947-124285 GCA_004026885.1 Lyroderma lyra | reverse complement strand
GGCCCTGCCTCCTCTCCATCCTACGCGATCCCTGCCCCGCCCCCCGGCCCTGCGCAGCCCCGCCCCTTCCGGGCCTCCTGTCCACTGCTCCCTCCCACGGCGACCCCGCTGCCCCCCGCTATTTCTTCCCCTGGAGCACCTTCTCCTGTACCTGCCGCCGCCCAGTCAGTGCCCACCTGTCATTCACATCTGCAGGGTCTCTTCCCCAGAGTGTCGTTGGCCACATCCCTCTACAATATGCGTGTTGTGCTTACGGAAGTTGTTTTCCATTCAAAGCATGCTCTTTGTTTTCTTTTTAATTCTTGGCTGTCTCTCCCACTAGCCGATAAAGAGCTGATGAGGACAGAGATCACCCCTCTGTTCCCAGGTGCCTACCACAGGGCCCGGCGAAGAGCAGGGATTTAATAGACTTTATGGACTGGATGAATGGGTGGATAGAGAGCTAGATGTGTTCATGGTGGGTAGGTAGATGGATGGACCTGTGAATAGGTGAGTGGGTGGGTGGGTGGGTGGATGGATGTGTACAGGGGAGCACCTGTCCTTAGATGGCCTGACCCTGGTGCCAAAAAGCACGGACTTAGGAGTTAGGCATCCCGGAGTTCAGGCTCCTATCTGCCACAGCTCGCTATGCTATCTTGGGGAAGTCACTCCCTGTCACCTATCCTTGGTGGCTGGGAAAATTAAATGGCTAGAGGGAAATTTTTTCAAGATGCATACTTCTTGAAGTCCAAAATTGGGGGAATGGTAAATTGGGAATCTCAGGGTTTCACCGCATAGCTGTGTGACTTCGGATGGGTCACATGGCCTCTCTGAGCCTCAGCTGCTACGCTGTGAGGTGGACAAGGAAGGTGGGGGCGGGGGAGAGGGGCATGTGTGGCAAAAGTCTCCAGCACCAAGCCTCAGTCACTCTTGCTCGGTCTCTTTCTTCCAGAGCAATTTTGTCCTCAAAGGGAGGAAGCAGGCAAGTCCCCTGTTGAATGATTTCATGGCTTCCTGGTTCCTGCTGGTGCTGGACACTCCCAGCAGCAAGTTTCCAAATCTGGGGTTTGGCAGCTGCAGGCCCAGGGTGCCCCGGCTCCAGCCAGAGCACAGCACGTCGGGAGGAACGGGAGAGGGAGGCCAGCCATGGGAGCCAGGGAATGAATCACTGAGACCCACACAAGCCAAGTACCACTTCCTTTTGTGGATTTCTCAAAGCCTCAGCTCCCTCATCTGTGCAATGGAAAAGGCCTGGGTGAGATGAGTTTAAAGCGCCCTCACGGCTCACTGTGGGATTCTATCCTCTCTGACCCACCCTGGCCCCTAAGCTCCCCTCCCCCTTATCTTCCTCACCCACTCCCCCACCCCGCCTGGGGCCTCCTCTCTCTCGCCTTCCCCTCAAAGGCTGAAGAAGCTGGGAGCTCAGGCAGCGAACCTGGTGAGCTCCAAGGTCAGCACCATCATTTACTAGCTGTGTGACCCTGAACACAGGGTCCGCGATCCGAACCTCCCGTCCTGCTCCCCCCGACGTGGGTCTGGTGGTCCTCCCCTCATAGGACTGTTCCGAGGGTTTGATGAGGTTTTGTGCTGGTTCCTTTCCTTTGCCGTCACTCTCTGTTTCCTCTGTGCCTCCCTCTCCCTACCCGCCCCACCCCCAAACACCACCCCCTACTCCAGGCCCTCTGCCTGCTTCCCAGCACCACCTCGGCCCAGCCGGCCCGCCCAGGAGGCAGCAGGCCCAGGCACCACGTGTGCCTGCTGCCTGTGGGGCAGTGCAGGTGAGCACGCTCTGTGAACCGCGGGGACCCTGTGGGTGTGGGGACCCTGTGGGTGTGACCGGAGGTGCTCAGAAGAAGCAGTAGCCACCAGAGCGGAGGGAATGTCACGTCTGCATTTAAGCACTGGATGGGAAATGATCAGAACCGGGGGCCGGGTGGGGCGGCCAGAACGAGGAGGCCTGACCCGACGGAGGAAGACAGCTGGTTTGAATTTTGCTCCTGTTCATCAGCTTTTCCAACAACAAAATGATTTCCTGGCTCCTCCAGCCTGGCCGGGCCTGCGAGCAGCCCGGGGGGGGGGGGGGGGGTCGTGAGCACCGGCGCCCAGGACACCGCGCCCCCCGTCCTGGGGGTCAGAGGCCTGGTGGCTGGTGACTGACTCTGGGACCTAGAACACGTCCCACGCTGCCTGGTGCCTTAGTTGCTTCTGTGAAGTTGAAGAAGGGGTGACAGGGGCGGGGTGTGTGGGGGGCACTGGGCAATATTTAAAGCTCCCTTTTTGCTCTCAAACTGTCCAAGTACAGATTGCTGAAAGCAATTCAGAGCTGGCTCATCATAAACACAACGACCCGACAACGGCGGAACAGTTTGTCTCTTAATGAGGTGTGATTCCAAACAGCCCGTGGCCTCAGGAGCTCGCCTGGCGCTGCAGAGCCGGTACATCTGCTCGGCGCATCTCACCGGAGAGCCGGCTTCTCGGCGAAGGGCCGCGGAACCGAACAGAATGCGGAAGCTGGCAGCCGCACGGCCCCGGCCCACCCGGGGCTGCTTCCCGCCAGGCCGCTCTCCACGCAGCCTTCCCTGAGGTCCCCGGGGTGCACGGCGGGGAGCCAGGGCGGGCGCGGGCGGATGGGTGTCAAGGGAGCTGGAGGCCATCTGCGTTTTCTCTGCCATGTCAGGTCATTCGTGAAAGCTATTTGCAAAGCTGACTTAAAGGCCATTACAGTGTTTACATTGATCTGCTGAGGAATACATATTTATGGTAAAACAAACACAAAAACAAAAAACAAGCCCTTCTCAAAACCTTAAGACTCTGCAGCCTTATTTGAGCCAGACAGACCTACGTTCAAATCCTGCCAGCTGGGTGCCCTCTGGCAAGTTACTGAACCTCTCTGAGCCTCTGATACCTTGTACGTAAAGGGGAAGTGATACGTAATTGTACCTAACTCAGGGCAGCCATGGGGAATAAATGAGATACGCGTAAAGTGCTTATCATAGGATGTGCTAAATAAATGTAGGCTATCATTATAGACTAGACTAGTCTCAACAGATTACATTCTCCATAGGACCAGACAGAGCCTCTGGCTAGCTGTGTGCCCATTGGCTCCTCTGAGCCTCAGCTTCGTCATTTGTAAGTGGGGTGATGATACTCTGTACCAGAGAAAAGGCAACATGGCTGCCTACAGGAGGAGCTCTGTGCCTCTGGCACCCCATGGCCTGCATCTCAGGAGCAGAGTTCAAGGAGTCGGGCTCCAGACTCTGCTTGGAGTTCCGTGACTATGCCCTTGGACACACTCATTGACCCTGGAGGCACTCCCGGGTTGCTTCCAGAAGCTGGTTTTAGAGGCAGAGGAGAAGCCCTCCTCCTTCACGTCTTGCCCCAAGGGCTTTACTCAGAGTGGGTGGATTATGGGAGGAGGGAAGAACCCCTGAGATGGGGTGGGACTGCTGGTGAAGCTGGCCCCTCAAGCCAGCCCCCTGGGGAACAAATGCAAAGTGAGAACAGGGCTTGGGGGGAAGGACTGGCAACCACCTCCACCCCCAAAATAGCTATAGTCAAAAGCACCATCAGTTCTAGGGTGAGCTGCTTCGTGCTACGCCCGTTGAAAGGTCTCTCCTCTTCTTTCTCCATTTCTTCTCCTGGGCCCCAAAGAGCTTGTCTTGCCCTCCCAAAGAGCCCACACAGTCTCTCAGGACCTGTTCTCTGTCTTCCCAACTGATCTGAAAGCCAAATGCATGGTCCTGGGAGGTCGTGGGTTCTTGTGTCACCTTCCTCTCCCAGGTAACCTGTGTGTGTATTCTACACACGCCCTAACCCAGAGGAAGAGCTTGAGTGGCAGGGTTTCTGGCTGGTGATTGACTGGGCGTGTGGGGCAAAGTGTGGTCTGCACCCCGCTGGGTTTACTCTGACCTCCTCGGCTCACAGCCGAAATGGCCCCTATACAGTGCTTGTATCACTCCTGGGGAGAGCACAGTAGGTAGCTTAACCTCTCTGTCTTATATTGATCCCAGTTGATGGCAAGTTTTTTGAGAATTCTCCCTTTTTTGCTTTGTGTCAGTCAAGGTTGGTCTCCCAAAAAGCATGAGAGGTTGGCCCAAGGCTGTGAACCACGCAGTGTGCCCTGTCCACCATGCCACTGGAAGGAAGGGGCCCCAAGCCCTGGATGCCCAGCTCAAAACATCGTTCAGCCCCATGCAAAATATAGTGGGCATTGGGTGGGGGTGGCCTGAGGAGTTTCCTGCCCGTCTTGAGAAGCCATAGCTTGGAGCACCAAGGTTGGGAGTGTCCATTGGGGTGTCCCAGGTGAGGATCAGAGCATGCTGGTCTCCCTCCCGTTCATCGAGGACCTCTCGTTGATAGACGACATCTTGGTAAAGCTCCTGTGGCTGGGGTAGGGGGAGTGGCCTGTGTCTTCACTCAGAGCATTGGCCAGGCGGGAGAAGAAGGCCACCTTAAACTTCTTGAAGTCTTGACCCATGAAGACATACAGAATGGGGTTCATGCAGCTGTTGGCAATGGCGATGGCAGTGGCCAGGGGCAAACCCAAGCTGAAGACGGAGCCAGGCATGGAGGTGTGGTAGAGTTCCAGGAGGTAGAGCGTGTGGTAGGGGCACCAGCAGAAGAAGAAGGTGATGATGATGGTCATGATGATCTTGAAGGGCTTCTTGGTCTTGGCCAGGCGGTTGCGTCGCAGCTTGCAGACGATGGTGAAATAGCAGGCTGTGATGGTAAGGACCGGGATCAGGAAGCCGCAGAGGAAGCGGGTGACAGTCACCACCACGTGCCGGCCGAAGGCCACGGAGTCCTGGTGGGGTTGAGCGGGCCACGGGGAAGAGCTGGCCGTGGACAGGCTGAAGTTGTTGAAGCAGGATATCTTCCCGTGCACGTGGGCTGTGTCCCGGAACACGAGTGACGGGGAACTCAGGAAGAAGGCCAGCACCCAGATCACCACGCAGGCCGCGTAGGCCAGCCGCACGCTGCGGTGGTTCTGGGACCAGACGGGGAGGAGCACAGAGATGCAGCGGTCAAAGCTGATGACGGTCAGCAGGAAGACACTGGTGTACATGTTGTGGATGAGCAAGAAGCTGCTGACCTTGCACATGGCCGTCCCGAAGACCCAGTGGTAGTCCATGGCGGCGTAGGTGATGTGGATGGGGAGGAAGACGTTGAACAGGAAGTCGGCCACGGCCAGGTTGAGGAACCAGACGGTGTTCACCGTCTTCTTCATCTTGAAGGTGGCGATGAAGATCACTAAGCCGTTGCCCAGGATCCCGAGGAAGCAGACAAGGCTGTAGACCACCACCAGGAAGACCCTGAGCTCCCTGCCCTCGGGGGGCGAAAGCTCCTCCAGAACCATGATGCTGCTGATGCCGTCCGTGTAGTCCGTGTAGGAGGCGTTGTAATCCTTGTCCTCCATTCTCTGCAAGGGGACACGGGGGTCACTAGAGGAGCCTCGAATGGATCTGGCTTCCCAAGGTTGGCCAGCCCCAGCAAGACTGACGTCGTCCTGCCTGAGCAAGGCTGCCGTGTGGCCTAACTGCTTCCTGCTCTGCTGTTTTATTTACTTAGTGAACACCTCTCCTGCACTTCCCACAGGCCAGGCACGAGCCTCTAAACTCTCTTCATCCATGAGGCAGGTAGGCTACAAACCTCATTTTACAGATGAGGAAACTGAGGCACAGAGAGCGTGAGTCACTCGCCCGACATAGAGCTGGGAGTCAAACCCCAGCCTCGGAGTCTGTCCTCGGGACACCCAGGCTACGCTGCTTCTCTGGGGGCCTCCCTGTCCCCTTACGTCTAGGGAGAGAGACGAATACTCATCAGGATTTCCTCAATCAGGGAAAAATGTCAACAATGCTAAGTGCAATGAAGGAGAGGTGCAGAGCACCATGAACTTGGTGCCAACCATGTTTCCAAAGCCCAGGGGAGGCCCTGCTGGCCTTCTCCAGGGCTCCCACCTGGTCAGCGGTCCCCCGGTGGTGCCTTTCGGAGATACGACGAGTTCAGACCACAGGACTCCCTCACCACTCGCTGTCACGGTGTCCGAAGCTCCCCAGGGTGGGTCCTCCGCGAGTCAGCCCCGTGCACAGCTGCAAACACCTGCAGGGACACCAAGAAGGCAACGGCTGGAGCCCGTGTAAGGGCCAGAGCGCTGGGAGGCCGCAGCGCCCGAGACGGGATCCATTGCCGTCACTCCCCGTTTACAGAAGGAGCACCGGGGCTTAGAGAGGCTAAGGGACACACCCAAGGCCACTCAGCTCAGAAGTGGTGGCGCCCCTTAAACCCAGATCAATGCGGGTTCCCCACCACAAGCGCATCCATAAACAAGAGCCCGGTCGGGGGCGGGTGCAGCAGAGCACGGGACGGCTCAGAGCAAATGCTGCCGGGGAGGACCCAGAAGACCCAAGAGGAATGCCCGGAGCGCCCACTGGGTGCCAAGTCTTCTGTCGCCTTCCCAGCAGCGTCGGTCGCCTCGTCCGGGGGCTGCGGAAACTGAGAGGGCAGCCTCGTTCTCAGTGGGCGTCCCCTGGGCCCTGTGGGCACCAGGAGTGACATGCAGACCCTGCGGCCACAGCAGCCTGGTGAGGACACAGACGTGACATTCCCTGAGCACCGACTGGGAGCGTCACTGGTCCGTCACACCGTGCCCACGACAACGTTGCTGGGGGCTTTCCCAGCTGAGGGGGGACACACGGAAACGCCGGGGAGCCGGCGAGCGTGGGAGGTCGTGGAGGCGGCGGTCACACGCAGGGTCCTAACCCAGCCCTCGGGGCTTTGAACTTGTGATTTCTCCCCTCTGAACCTAAGTGTTTCCATCAGTAAAACGGGAACGGTCACTTCACAGAGGGGACGTAAGCGTGGCTTGTCCTGGCCCGTAGTAAACCTTCAATCCGTGTTAATGATTACGTGAGGGCCCAGGGGTCACAGCTGATGAGCAGCCAGCTGGCATTTGAGCCCAGGGCTCTGCCACCCCAGCGTCCCGGCCCTTGCCACCGCCCCAGCCCTCCCCATCCTGACAAATGGGCTGCAAAGCAGATGTCTCGGCCTGGCGAGACCGCCAATTGATGCTCCATCATCAGTAACTCCAACCTGCATTCATGCCGGTCCTTAATGGGGTGGAGGTTAATATTTTATTGCATTAACAGTCATCTTTTGCTTTTATTAAATAAGAGCCACTTAGGAAATTCCATTGAGGACTTTGGGTCCCAGGGACTCGGAATGTAAGCTTGGGTGTCGTCCTGCTGGGAGGATGCTGCAGAGGTGACCAGTGAAGGGTCCCAAGGGCTTCCTGGGGCACTGGAATTGGGAGAGAAGACGGAAGTGCATCAGCTGCCCCCTCGTCACGGGGGGAATGTGACTGGTGTTCGTGATAACCGTGCGTGCCAGGGCTATGCTGAGCGTGTGATGCAGGTGGCCTTAGCCCGGGGGGGCCCGACGAGGCTTGCCCCAGGCCCCCAGAGCTGGGACCCGAACCAGGTCTGCAGACCCTGGGCTTTCCCACCGCTGCACGCCGCCCTGAAATCATGATCTGATGAGCGGCACTGAGCATATCCTTGAGGGAGACACGGCCGTACCCACGTTCCCGGTGTGGACAGTAGGGACCCCGGGGACAAGGAAACGCCTCCGGGGCTGCAGCCATCACACCCACGATGCAGGCAGCAAGAAGAGAAGAGACGAAGGCAGGCTCCTCCGCAGGAGCTCACAGTCACGAGGCACAAGGCCGAGAGCCTGAGGCGCCCCGGGGCGGGTGGGGTCTCCCCAGAGCCCCACGGGGCTGAAGTTCTAACCCTGGAGCTGGGAAGAGAGGGTATTCTAGGCCATGTCCTTACTCCAGCAAGTCCCCCTTTATGGCAGTGTGGGGGTGTCTGAGCCCCTGGAGGATGGTGACAGGAGTGGGGACTCAGGCCCCAGCCTGCTCGCCGCCTGCAGCGTCTGTAGAGCCGTGCCAGGGACACGGATGACGACACGTCTGGCTCTTCCGCTGGGCCGGGAGCAGCTGGGGGTCAGAGGCCATGTTTGATGGGGACCAGACGGAGCCGGCACAGGGTGCCGCTGACATCCGCTGGGCATCTCGACCCGCTCACCCCTCACCCTGAGAACTGAGTCAGTGTCCCCAGTTAGTATGTGTCCTCCTCCCCCGCCAAGTCCCTCAGCTCTCCCTGGAGGGGGGCCTCGGTCAGAGGTTTGCATTCAGCCTCCACTCTGTCCCCACACGCAGTCCTCTTGTCCTGAGTCTGTTTCTGCTCCCCGATCAGAAAGGACTGGCCTGAGTGGTCAAGCACACAGATTCCGTGGCCCGGCTAGGCTGCCAGTCTGCGACAACTCGCTGTGACCTTGAGCAAGCTAGTTACTTTCCCTGCACCTCTGCAGGGTAAGGAGCAACATTGCTTCCCCTGGGGAAGTGGGCTGCTTCCTTGTTCCTGATAAGCCAAGTTCCACAAATGACCACATGTTCCTTTTTTGACGTGGCCACAAGGAAGTTCAGTCCTGTTTGCAGGTCAAAAAGCAGCAACCGCATGAGCCCTGCTGGTCTGCAGGTTTCTGCATCGGTTTGGATGGACCCTTATGTCTACATCTAATTACACTGTGTATTGGTTTTAGTTCCTTGTGTTAAATAATAATTGATTGGTGCACACAATACTGCTATTACTCCCAATGTCAAGGTGAGGAAGTAAAGCTACTGTCACATCGTCAGCGAGTGGCTGATGCACACCCAGGTTGCTCTGACTCCAAGCCTTGTCTATTTACACCCTTCCTGACATCCCAGGGTCCCCAGCTCCACCCTCCAGGGACACATCCTCATTGACTTTCTTCTGGTCCCTCAAGGAATCTATTTCCCCCAGTTTTCAGGACAATCTGGCTGAGGTCTGGGGCACACATGGGGATCAATTGCCAAAGACGACATTGTCCATCACAGCCCAGGCAGGCATGCGAGCCTGTGGCCGGCCTGTTCCCCTCGAGCTGTCCTGGATTGGCTCCCACATTCTTCCCGTGACCCTGAACTCACACCCCATTTGAAACCAGGACCTGGAGCTGGTCTGCACTGAGGATCCTGGGACAGACTCGCCAGGCCAGTCGTGGCTGTCCATTCCTTGGGACAGTTCCCATAGGCCTCCAGGAGAAGATGCCAGGGAAGAGGTGGTACAGGAGGCAGGAGGCCTGCTGTGACAGCTGAGCAAGTCACTTCCCCCCCCATGGACCTCGGCTGTGCAATCTGCAGAGTGTGACTAAGGACGTGCCCCACCTGCTGCTCAGAGCTGCTGGGAGGACATGCAGCTACAGCGATAAATATGAGCTTCTGGACGTGGGACCGGGAGGTAGATGGTTTCTAGATCCCTCTTTTCCTATAACTTTATTTTGCAATAATTACCAACTAACCAGAAGTTGCAAAAATCGTGCAGAGAAGTCCCATGTACCTATGCCCACAGTGGCATCTTATGACCTGGAATATCATTTCACAGATGAGTGAATGAACGCCTGGTTGAAGGGACAGATGGATGGATGAATTCATGCTTTTTCTAGTTCACTGGGTTGATCGGGAAATCAGAAATAATAATAATGACAATGATGATGTCATGGGACAAGCAAAGCACAATAGGAAAAGGAATTAAGGACCCAGAATATGGCCTCACAGTCCCAGGGTTGACTCTTAACTTCACAACCTATAAGCTGTGTGACCCTGGGCACTGTTGTGTCCCCCCCCCACACACACAAATTAATATGTTGAATCCTATCCCCCAGTGTGATGGTTTTAGGAGGCGGGGCCTTTGAGGGTGGAGCCCTCATGAATGGGATGAGTGCCCTTACAAGAGGGACTCCAGAAAGCTCTGTTGCCTCTTCCACCGTGTGAGAACACAGGCCGTGAACCAGGAAGCAGTTCTCACCAGACGGCAAATCTGCCAGCCCCTAATCCTGGGCGTCCCAGCCTCCAGATCTGTGAGGAATGGGTGTTTGCTGTCTGAGCCACCGGTCTACGGTATCCTGCTGTAGCGACCAGAACCCCCTGAGGCCCAGTAGTCCTCCCCAAAGCTCAGTCTCAGTACCAGGGGCCATTGCGATGGGGCTACCCTGAGGACCAAGCTCCCGGGGCTCCTGCGAGGACTGAAGGCAGGGTGTTGGCGACGTGTTTGGGCACTGACCACCTGGCACACAGAAAGCTCGCTTCCTGTGTGCTGGACAACGGGGCCCGCACGTCCTGCACATCTCACCCAGTCCTCACGACAGCCCTCCGGGGTTAGGACTCGGCTATACACATGTTCAGACAGGGACACCGAGGCACAGGGAGGGACAGTAAGCTCTGCGAAGCGTTTTGCACCACTGTCGAGCTTAAGGCCACTATTATTTTTGCTTTTGTCGTCATTGTTGTCAGTGGTGGTTCCATCTATGAGTGCTCACCAGGGTTTTCTCTTACCACCCGGTTCGGACCCCTCTTGCCTCCTTCACCCCCACTCTGCCCAGCTCCCCAGGCCTCTCCCGCTGACGCTGACCAAGTCCTACCTACCCGCCCCAGCCCCCACTCGCAAGGCCTGCCGGATAGCAGACACTCACTCTCTACCTGCCCCAGCTCGGGGCCTGGCATACAGTGAGTGTCGTGGTACCATTACTGGTCTCGTAATTTATTGGGCACTTACAATGTGGCAGGCACCACGCCCATTAGAAAGGTCACAGACTGTACCCCAACAGCCCTGCAAGGTGGGTGGTATCCGTCTCTCCAAGGCTTTGGAAATCTAGGGCTGGATGCCTGTGTCCCAGGCAGCTCGGGCTGCCATAACAACTGCCACAGCCTGGGCGACGTAAACAACGGACGTTTTCCTCACGGCTCTGCAGGCCCGAAGTCGGCCGGGTGGGTTTCTCCTAAGGCCTCTCTCTTTGGCTTGGAGGTGGCCACTTTCTCCCTGGGGCCTCATATGGTCATCCCTCTGTGTGTGTCTGTGTCCCAATCTCTTCTTATCAGGACACCAGTCAGCTTGGACTGGGGCCCACCCTAGTGACCTCATTTTACCCCAATCACCTCTTTCTAGGCCCTACCTCCCAATACGGTCACATTCTGAAATACTGGCCACTTGGATGTCAACATATGAATTCGTGGGTGGGGGACACATTTCAACCCATAACACCGATGTTATTGTCATTGTTGTTATAACAATGTTAACGTTGCTGTCTGGGGCTTCTCCAGATCACTCACTCTGTGCTTGGGGGGTCTTACCCTCAGCTCTCTGCCCCAATGCCTCACCCATGCTGGGGACGAGGTCCTGTCCTTATAATGAGACACACACACACACACACACACACACACACACACACACACACAGTCCTGCCTCCAGTGGAAAAAGAGATTTACAATCTCTAAACCCAGCAAGGAATTGCTGTCTAGAATATACAGGTAACTCTTTCCTGCAAATCCCAAAAGACAACAACTGCAACAGAAAAATGAGCAAATGACATGGACAGGTAATTTACAGGAGGGAAACCCCTAAATCCAGGCATACGACAAATTGATACTCAAAGACATCAAACGAGAACCACAGCCAGAGGACACTATGTGCCTATCGGACTGTGGCGAGGACTAGAAAGCTGGTATGGACACCCCTCAGGTTGGCAAGTGAGGAACAGCCTCTCATGCCATGCCATGGGGAGCCGTGAACCCCTGTGTGCCTCACGGCCCCCCAAGAACCTGTGCACCAGGACGCTCAGTGTCTGCAGGGGCCTTGCCTTGGTGTCAGGCCTCCAGAAGCAAGCTTCGAAGCAGGGCTCCTGCAAAAGTGATTTATTAAGGAAGTTTTCCAGGAAAAATCTGCAAGGGAGTGGAAAAGTGGGATTGGGAAGTGGGAGAGGCTGGGCAAGGGGGCAGAAGGTGGCCTTGGCCCCGACTGAGGTCTCAGGAAACAATGGCGGTCACATTCCAGGAGGCCGAGTATTGATAGCCCTCCCCGAGTCCCCTCGAAGAGTCTCAGGTGCCCGCTGTCAGGAGGGAGCCCCCGGGGAGGCTGTGTACACAAACCAGGACCTGGGGGGCAGGCAGCACCCAGAGGCATCTGACAAGGGCTGGGAGAGGGGGGGCTCTGAAGCTGCTGGAAGCAACAGATGATCAACTGCAGCCGCTGCCACGGAACACAAAGCGCCTGACACCACCCACCCCGACGGCGTTTAAGTACACTGAAAACACGCGTGCAAAGCAGCAACAAGCTTAACACGCTAGCACGCGCTTTGCAAGAACACGGCCAAATCACAAGGCGCACATTGAATAAATTAGAGAGCTGCTCTGGGGGCGGAAATGGGAGGGGGGAGGAGCAGAAAACGGGGCTAAAAGGAAATGCATGCAGGGAAGAGAGAAAATAGGACGGGTGCGGGGGCTTCCAGAGGCCTGTGATGATGCAGATGAAGACGGATGGAGGGGTGTCATTATGTCGGCCCTGAGGTCTGGAAAAGCCCAAAGCAAACACACAGGCCCCCCAAACCCCTGCCTGGGGTTTACGCTTGGGCAGTGCCCGGGTCACTGAATCCCTGATGAAGCCACACTGGGCAGGCCAAGGGCCAAACAAGCAGCCTTGGCCTTGCTCCCGGGGCCTTTGGAGCCTCACCCCGCCAGCCTCCTCTGTCAGAAGGGAATGAACTTGGAGGAGGCAATGGAAGCCACAGCATCAGCCCAGTTGGAGGCGGCTATGCTGTAGCCAAGGCCCCGTGGCAAGCCCAGCCCCTGTCAGGGAGCAGATGGTCACCAGGCAGAAGGATTCTGCTGCAGATGGCCCTGCCCGGCCCACCCCGCCACCGCAGACCCTCACTGGGAAAGGGGACAGGGCTCAAGGTCACATCTGGTTCCGGAGAACAAAATCCTCAGGCAAACGTTCTTTGCTTAATTTTTGTTAAACCATCATGTCTATAACCCTGACTGCATTCTAGGCATGGTTTTAAGCACGATTACAGATGTGGAAACTGAGGCCCAGAGAGGGTCCACAAGGGGCCCAAGGTCACACAGGTAGGTCAGGTCCGCAAGCTAGATCTGGACAAACGAGGAAGCTCAGAGCCTGCTGAACTGCCCACCCCACCCTCTTTCCTTGTCCACTGCTTCGCCTTCTCAGAACATTCCAGAATCCTCTGGTCTTTGCCCCAGTAGAACCTCCCAGGAGCCTCCAGGAGATTAATCGGGCATTTTACAGATGGGGCAAAATAAGATTCCAAGTCCCCTGGGATTTCCCCCCAAGTCCCTCTGCCTGTAGTGCGCGGCCCAGGTGGGCAGTGCCAAGATCCCAGGAGCCGGGAAATGCCCTTCTCGGGAGTGGCTCAGGCATTCGTCCAGCCTTCAGGGCTGCGTGGAGCCTGCCGCCCTCCGGCCATGGGGGTGGGGGGACAGCAGACACACCTTTTCTCCCCTGGGCCTCCCCACAACCCGGCAAGCTTGCTGTTGTCAGTCCTGATTCACCAAGAGGACTGCTGAGACCGGGCGCAGGTGAAGGAGGGCCATTCATTCTCCCGAGGCCACACGCCTGGTTAGTGGCAGTGCCCGGATGGGAATCTGGGTCCTAATGAATGCAGGGCCCCACCTTCTGCCACTGCCACCTGCCGGCCTGTGTCCCCGCCGGCTCGGGGACAGCAGGGCTGAGAGGTATCTGGGCATGCCTCCTGCTTCCTCCCCAAGTCACTGCCCAAGGCCTGCTGGCCACATGGGCGCCCTGAGTCTGCGTTTCTGTCCGTGTCTGTCTGTCTGTCCATGTCCGTCTGTCCGGGACTCGCCCTCTGTCTCTTGTCTCATGCTCTCTGCCCCTCTCTCTCTCCCTATCGCTCTGCCTGGCTCTCTGTGTCTGACTCTCTCCGCCTCTCTCTCCTCCGTGGAGTCTCCCTGTCCATCTCCTCTTGTGTCACCCGGTCCTTTCCTCTCCCCCACCCTCCCCTCTGAGAGGCTCAGCAGCCCATGTCGCTCACCTGTGTGCCAGCCCGTCCCCACGGCCAGCAGCTGCTCCCAGGCTCGCACAACCCTCTGCTCTCCCGGTGCAGATGGCCGCAGGCCCCAGGCCCAGAGCGGGGGCCAGATCCGGCCGGTGGGCGTGGGAGCCCAGCAGGGCAACTGGAAGCTCTTCCCTAGAGTCTGGCCTGGCTCCTGTCCCCATCTCCCACCTCCCCCTCCGCCCGCCCTGACATGCCGGCTGGGCAGCCTCTGGGGATTTTCTGCCAAATCTCTTGGCCTCCAAAGGGCTTGAAGGGGCTGGAAGGCCCCTCAGAGGGCATTCTGTCTTGTAGATGGGGACAGGGAGGTTCGGAGAGCGCGAGCGGTCCCCCTAAGCCCCAGAGAAGAGAGCCCTGGGTTGTCCTGTGCGTGGCATATCCCCGGAGCCCACAACTCCACCTGGCACCTCGCTGGCCTTTGGCCTCACCACTCTGGATCCTCCATGTGCATAGGTTTGCAAACGAAGGCTCACTCAGAGAGGGCAAGTGACTAACCCTGGCTCACACAGCCTTTAAGCATCAGTCTAGGATTCGGACCAAGGATTCGGACCCCAGAACCTTTGCTATTTCTCCTCACCCAAGACCACACCCTCAATCAGCAGCTGAAATGTAATGGGGCCTCCCAGACACCCCTGTCCCCTTCAGATGTCCCTCCCCAGAAACTTCCCTGCCGCCTGCAGGCCCAGCTGCTAACTGTAGGTCCTGGTGCCTTTGGCCACTGCCCAGTTCCCTGACTGGCCCCATTCACCAGTTCCTCACCCTTCAGGACAGATGGCTCCAGGAGACACCTCAGGGGTACGGTCTCTGGATCCCCAGCTCTGAGAGACTCAGAAACCCCGACACCACGGCACCCGCAGATGTTCCAGCGGCAGGCCTGGCTGCGCGCCCGGGACAGAATTAGCGCTGTGCCGGGCGAGAATTTCCTCCCTGGTCCCACGCCCACACTCAGGAGTTCACACCGAGTCGCTGCGGTGGGACCAGAAGGCGCTGGCTGCCTAGCAGTCTGTCCTGTTTTCTCCGGGTTGGGATGGGGCCGTGCGTGAGCTCAGGGCTCTGCAGGGGTGGGGTACAGCCAGGCGTTTAGGCCTCTGGACCTGGACAGCCCACCTGCTTGGAGGCAGGGGCCTCAGAACCCTCCTAAGATCACAGAAGCAGGAGACCTCAAGTATCTACGCGCAGCCTGGCTCCCCCACCGCTTAGATCGCCACTCCTACCAGCTCCGTGCTCTGTCCCCAAACCCACTCCCTGCCACTAGGTGCTCTACAGGCTGACCTGTAGGAATGATATCCATAGGCTCCTTGCCCTTTGACCTCTAGTTGGGTTTGATCAATGAGGGGCCCCATACTGGGGGTTACAGGGCAGCAGGAAGCAAGGTCAGGAGCTTATTCTCCCAGCTCCCACCCTGCAGGGTCCCGACGAGTGGGCCATAGCCATCTGCATGGCAGTGACCACGCCCTCCTCCAGCCCTCAGCCTCGGGCAGGAGGGTCTCCTGCTTCCCACACCTCGCTACGCCATCCCTTATGCTGCCCGCCCCTCCCCAGGTCCTCCCTGGACTAACTTCCCATCAGCCACCCCGTTCGAGCAGGCAGTTCATTTCCTGCTGAGACTCTGACGGAGAGCCCCGACCCCGCTGCCTCCCGCTCCCTCACCTCCATGTCTATCACATCCCACCCATTTCGTCTCCTAAGTAGCTCCCACTTCTGCCTGTCATGTCTGCTCGCCTGGATGGCTGCAATTGGTCCCTAACTAGCCTGTCGCTTCAACTATCATTTCATTTTCCACCTAGAGGCTGCAGAGATTCTTAAAATTCAAACCACATCGCCTTACTTCCTGCTGAAAAGTTCTCAGCTGCTCCTCTTCTCCTTAGAATAACACCAACTCCTACCAAAGTCCCTAAGTCCCACGCGATCTGGTCCCTGCCGCTCCTCTATGCCTGAGTCAAGCTTGACCCCAGCTCTAGCCCTGACCCAGGGCCCAGGTAGCTTGCAAACGCCTCCTTGCAAACCCACCCCCACAATTGTATTGCAGCCTCAGCAGCCATCCCCAGCTGCAAAAGGCCCCCAGCAAGAGTGTTTGGAGGGACATCTCTCCAGCCAGGCCAGCAAGCCACTTGGCGGGCCCCAACAATGAGCCCACGCATGAACATGGCCTGTCTTCCCAGCCTCTGAGCTTGTGTCCAAAGTTGTCAGGCAGACAGCCTAGGCTTCTCCCCAGAAACACTGGCCCCAGCCCCTGGGGGTGGCCTGTAAACAAGTTTTCTCCCTTGCTTATATTTTACTGGACTGGAAGGCCCAGCACCCCATTTGCTAAATCCCCTGAAGTTGACCTTGAGTCCATTCATGCAAATAGTCCTGAGCTGTGTACACAGCGTGTCTGGAAGGCAGCAGGCAGTGTTCGTGTGAGCTGCTCAGGATGTCACCCCTCCCCAAGCCAGGAGCTGGCCTGTGGCACGCACTGGGTGTCCTGCTCACAGTGTGGGCTTGGAGCCTTGGACTCAAGGGCTCCCGGGTACCCCCTGACAAGTTGTTCTCCCAGCCCCCACCACCCTAAATCCAGGCCAGCACAATCCACCCTCCCTCCCTCCTTCCCTGTTACTCGGTCAGATTGAGAACCTCACCAGGTCCCTAAAACTCACACCGGAGACCCAGGCCAGGCTATGAGATAGCAAGCCATGCTTTGAATTCTAGAATGTCAGGATTAAACAGTAATAATAACTACCAAAATAGCAATGTTTTATTGAGCAGCTACTATGTGTGTCAGGACGCTGGGTGCATCACCTCGCACAAGCCCATTTTAGAGTCAAGGAAGCTGAGGCCTGAGCTCACATGGTGACTGAGAGGCAGAGGTGGGATTTGAATCCAGGTTAAGAATTGAGTGCTCTTTCTTTTATACCTTGTGGATACTACTTGGCATATGTTCTTAGATAAATCCCTGACCCTTTGGGGGCCTTGGTTTCCCCATCTGCAAAACAAGGAGGTTAGAGTTGATGGTTTCATAGGCCCCACCCACTTCCAGCTTTAAAAAGTACCAGACTTGAATGGCCCAAGTGTCTGTCTATTCCCAGGCTTGTGCCAATAAAAAGACAGCATGGTGCAGTGCCATGCTGTGTGACTGGGAGAGCTGCTTTACCTCTCTGAGCTGCAGTTGAGTTACTCATGAAATGGCAATAACAAAACCTTCCTTTCAGAAAATCAGGAAGTCTTGATGAAGTGATGTCTGGGGACCCCTCACAGGTCTAAGATGTCTGGGGGCTTAGGAGCAAGTCTGGGGTCCTTGCTGTCACAAGGGTATCTCAGACCTGTCCTCCACTCCACGGCACACAGGGTTAGAGGAGCCCACTCTCAGAAGTCCAGGTTCAAAGGCCCTTCCAAGTTCAGTGACTGTGCACAAATTCTCTCTTCTCCAAGCCTCAGTGTGATCCTCGTAAAATGGGGCTGATATTTTTACACCCCGCCCCCTCCTAGAATTAGTGTGAGCACGTCATGAAACGATGATGTGGACACAGTACCTGGCACACAGTAGGTGCCCAGCCAACGTCTGTGTAGAAAAAGCAGACGAAGGGAAGGGAGAAAGGGGAGGGGGTGGGAGAGGAGGGAAGGGGTGGGAGAGGAGGGGGGAAAGCTAAATACAAGGTGATGGAAAGAGAAGTCACATTAGGGTGTGAACTGATTATACAACAAGGTGACACTGCACTGTAGGACTGTATGCCTGAGACCTATGTAATCCTTGCTAACAGATGTCACCCCAATACGTCTAACAATAAAAATGAATGAAAAAAAGAAAGCAGCAGCAGACGATGACCTGCTGGCGGGACCAGCAGCAGCAATCCTGTCCCACGGTGGAAAGCAAGCCGGGCTGGATCTACTTGGTTCTGAACCAAGCGGGGCTCCAAGTGGGGCTGACGGGTGTCTGGAAGCAGCGGCGGCAGGGGGACCAGGCCGCAGCCAGTGGTTCCTCTCTGCCTCCCCCGACCCGGACCAGACGCTGCCCTGGCGGGAGGAGGGAGCCGTGGCCGCCGCTCCTGCACCCACAGCTCGGCCCCATCTCCCTTCCCAGCATCCCCCACATCCTCTACAGGGGACCCTAAAAGCCATTTTTCAACGCAATAAAAACCAAGCTAACTGTCCCACCTCTGCCAGCCCGGGGCATGGAGATGGCCCCACATACTGTGAAGATGAAGGGAAGTGACCCTGTGATGTACTTAGCAAAACAGCCAGCCCTTTACAGGGTCTCAGGCGATGCCACCGCCCCCTAATTCCCATTCACAGATGAGAAAACTGAGATTCAGAGAAGATTCGTGATCTTTCCCAGCAAGTGAGCAATGAATAAAATCAGGAGCTCCCGGATGGCCTTCTGGCTCCTCCTCTCCTGCTTTCCCCTGGACTCATGTTACGTGTCACTTAGCACGAGGTTTTACTCGCAGCTCCAGCGCACGCAAGCTGTGTGACTTGTACAGGTGACCGCACCTCTCTGAGCCTCAGACGCCTTCCCTCTCGGTAGCATCTATCTCCAGGGGTTGCGAGTACAAAAACTTCACTTCTGTAAAGTGGCTTTTCCTCTTCTCTTTGTCCTTGACACAACCGGCCTTGTCTAGTCTGACAGCACGGGGACCGGCCTGTGTCATTTCTTTCCTTATCCCCCCGCTCTGCACATACTGCATGGCCACTGCCTCCGTCACTAAGCCCTTCGGACATCAGAGTCTGGGCCGCACCAGGCACGCTGAGGACCCAGCCTCAGGGCTGCTGATCACAGAACCGGTTTCGTCAGACCAAAGGTCACATCTCGACCTCAGCTGTGCTTCAGCTCCAGCCCCAGGAAGGCAGAGCGTGACGCCATGAGTGACCTCAGGACCTGATCGCATGATCACCTGCCTGCACCCCAGCCACCCAATTAGTAGAGCCCACCACCCCAATGCCCTCAGCTACCTTTCCCCTACATCGCCTACCCCCTAGAGGCCATCCGGGAGCCAGGTCTGGGCGTCCTAGCTCACCTGTGACTCTGGGCTTGGTGCCATTTCCTTAAATAATATACCTTCACTTTCTTTGCTGCAAAGCCCTGTTGGGGTCTCACTTGGCTTTGGGGCATACAAGCAAATGAGCCCTCTTTAGTTCGGTAACATGAGGGTTCAATGGGGAAATGCTTGGCGCAGTGCCTGTCAGTCACGCTGCTTTCGTACTCCGGGAAACAAGAAACTGGGGGATGCGCTCCCACTGCTTCCTCAGCGGGGCCCACTATTTCAGGGTCCGAGGAGGACTTGGCAGGACACCAGCCTTCCCTGGAACTGCTCAAAACAGGGTCTGATGTCTGGGAATGTCAGATAAATTGGAGACGGCAGGAGGCTGCAGCATGAGGACCCCTTCCCAGGCTCCCCCCGAGCACATCTGGCCATGGGCAGCCCCATCCAGGCCGCTCGCTGGCTGCCCAACAGCCACACTGACTCCAGGCCATCTTGTTCTGGAGACTTCCCGCCTCCCTCCTCCGTGGCGCTGTCAGGGGAGGAAGTGTGCTCAGCGGGGGCCCAGGGTTCCAGGCGTGCAGCCGGCTCTTCGCCTGGGAGCGGTCAGAAAACAGGCTCTGCTGGAGGGCCAAGGCGGGTGGGGAGGGAGGCCCAGGGCCCCTCTCACACAGGCTGACTCAAACCCTCCAGGAAGCTGAGAAACTTCCAACAACTTGGCCTTGACATTTGGCTAAGGGAAACCTCAGAAGGCCAAGGATTCTTCCCTCCAATTCTCTGATCCTCCTGTCTTCCTTATCCTTCCAAGAAATACGGCAGACTCTCAGCGAACCGGCACCCATGCTCCATAAGTAGTATTATTTCTTTGGTCTTTTTTGCCGATTGCTTGAAAGTGCTGGTGGCTTGCGTCTGGTTAATGGCGAGTCCACTGTATTTATTAAACACCTGTCGTGCACCAGGCCCAGATCTAGGTCCCTGGAGGGGCTAGTATTCTCAGGGGAAAGGAATGGGGTAACAAACAGATTTTAAAAACACAGAATAAAGAAGGCAAACACCTCTGGAGCCAAGGTTTGAATCCTCCCGCCTGGGTTTGAACCTCTGCTCTGCCACTCACCAGCTGTGTGACCTTGGACAAGTCACCCACTTCTCTGTGTCTCAGTTTCCTCATCTGAAAAGTAGGCGTGAGAGTAGTGCTTCCCTCAAGGGGCTGTTACGAGGATTAAATGAGTTTACATTGGTAATGTTTCTAAGCAAACCTGGTTCCTTAGAAGCACTACATAAACACTGAAAAGAAAATGAATACAATGGCAGTGATGGTCCATCCTACACATAAACCATACAGAGGAATGGGGCATAGAGAGGAGGGTGCTGTTTTAGGTAGAGTGCTCAGGGACGGGCCCGCTGAGGAAGTAACCTTTGAGCAAAGACCTGAATAAAAGGGAGAGGAGCCATGACTACGTGATGGAGGAGAAGGCCAGGCAGTGGGGACAGCATATGCAAAGGCACCGAGGTTGGCACAGATTGAGCGGGGTCAGGAAACAGCATGGATTCCTGACCGCAAACATCAAATGGAAAAAGCAGCTAGGGGACCCTTCTAAGTGCCACACTGCTTGCTAGACGCTATGGGAGAAAGATGGCCCCTGTCCCCAAACAGGAGAGGCGGGTGCAGGAACAAATCATGGGACAGTCAGTACTCTGAGGTGTCACCCCAAGTCCAGACTTCTAACGAAACAGGCCATACTGGGCCTGCGTAACAGACGGCTTGGGGTTCACCACAGTTCCCACCCCTCCCTTATGAGCCCCTTGACTCTGGGGCAGTGAGTCAGCTGCAGCCCACCATAGAGCTTGCCTAGGGTCTTCCCCTTTGTAGAAATAAGAGCATACCGGTGATAGAAAGAGGAGCCAAGTCATTCTCACATTTAGCATTAATGGGAGAGCAAGTATTTCCTCGTGGAAGTGAATAATGTCCCTCCATGCGTCCTTCATGTCTCCCGCCTGGCCCTGGGAGTTGCTGGATTTGTGCCCCTGACTCTGTACAAAGCAGAGATGGTGGCTGGGAACATCAGGGATGCTTCTCGGAGAAGGTGACCTTCGAGCGGAGCCTTGCTGGGTGCATGACGCCTTTGCTATACAGAGCTGAGCACCCAGCTCAGGAGCCAAGCTGCCCTGGTTCGATTCCAGTTAGTTGTGGAATCTTGGGAGAATCATTCAGTGGCCCTGTGCCTCAGTTTCCCTATATGGAAAGTGAGGAAATAGTGGTGCCTCTTAAATAAAGCTGCTCTGGGATTGAATAACTTGATATACATAAAGCACTTACTAGATCCTGGCTCTTGTTATCTCAGTATTAGTGGAAAAAGAAGGCTACAAGCATGTATGTGGGGTGTGTTGTGCGTGTGTGTGATACTAGCTCTACAGAGCTCCAGGGAGGGGCTGCGAAGGGGAAGAGGCGGCAAGGACAGGGTGGGGTGGGGACCGGGTGGAGATAAGCTGCAGAGAGAGGAAGGGAGGGCCCCTGGGTGTGAACACTGGCCTCCATGCCCTTGGCCAGCGCGGGTGAGGTCAGCAACCTGAGGTCACTGACCCAGGACTGGGTTGCTGGCACTCATGGCACCCACAGGAAGGCCCTAGCTGGGTCAGCAAGGGGCCACTGAGAGAGAGAGACCTCGGAGCCCAAGTCCTTCCAGACCAACCCACCCACTCCCTTATGTCCCAGAAGCATGGAGGTTCAGGCCTCTGAGCCTTTGCTCTTACAGGTCCCTCGGTTGGGTGTCCTTTTCTTGACCCCTCTGCCACCTGCTAGCCTCATCGTGCAGACAACACAAACCCAGGCAGAGCAGGCAGCAAAGCGAAATGACAGGAAGAAAGGGAATGATCGTGCTGACTCGGGCTGTGCACGTGGCCTTCCTTACCTCCCCGTGTCCTGACAAGCCCCCCCACCCCAGGAGGACAGGGTTCTTATCCCCACTTAATACGAGTTGAAACTGAGGCTGGGAAAGGAATCTAATCAAGATCACCAGCCGGCGCCAAGCGACGCAGGACTGGAACTCGGATCTGTGAGAGCCCGTGTTCTGATGCACCACAGCCATGATCCACGCAGCCGCAACCCACGTGCTGCAATCCACACGCTGCAGTCCACGCAGCTGCAACCCAGGCAGCCGCAATCCAGGTGCTGCAAGCCACACAGCTGCAACCCATGCAGTTGCACTCCACACACTGCAATCCACGCAGCTGCAATCCACGTGCTGCAACCCACGCAGCTGCTGAAAACCTTCCTCTGTTTGCTCCCAGGTGGGAGGGGGTTGGAGGGATGCGTGAAAAAGGCAAAGGAATGAAGAAGTACAAACCGCCAGTTACAGAGACGGGGAGTAAAGCACAGTAAGATCATAGCAACCGTGTAAGTCATATGAATGTCTAACCGCCATCCTGTGCGCCTGAAATTAATACAATACTGCATGCCAACTGTAATTGAAAAAAACTAAACTAACTAAATAATAAACACAACGGTCCTTCGTCCTTATCACAGCGCCAGCAAGCATCCGGATGGGGTGACGGTCCCTGTCACTACAAGGCTGTGACGAGCGTTCAAGTGGTGTCCCTTCCTCTCCCGCTGACTCCGCTTACATCTCAGCAGCAAGGTGTCCCGTAGTGACTGAGAAGCCCTGAGTGTCCCGGGGTTCCGGGGGGCAGCCCTGGGGTGAGAGGAACAGGAACCAGGAGGCTGGTGGTGTCGCCATCGACCCCCCACTCACCGGGCACCGACACAGCCCACCCGGGGCCTCTACTCAGAACAAACCTTCAAGGTGGGTGTTTTCACCCCCGTTTTGTAGATGTGCAAAGGGCGGCACAAAGAAGCTGGGCCACTAACTAAGACCCCACAGCTAGGGAGGGGCAGAGGTGGCCTTCGAACCTGGGCAGTTCTGACATCACAATCCACATCTTGCATCTCTGCAACTGCCCTTGACATTCTGTGAGTTGCCCACGAGGGACCCCACGAGGTGAAGAGCCCTGCATTCTTGCACCCGCTGACCTGGTCTGGGCACAGGACTGGCAGGGTGGCAGGGTCCCCCACATCCTCAATGCCCCCTCAGCGACCCTACTCACCCACCTCTGGACGGCCGTTGCCACCTGCCAAGCTCCAGGGCAGGCGGACGGCTGCAGAGGTCCCGGTGCCCTGAGCCGCCCTAGCCGCACCCTTCCCAGGCGGCAGCCCCCCGCACGGCCGCCCTGGGGCACTCAGGAGGGCCTGCCCCTGGGAAGTCTCTGGCTCCAGCCCAGGAAGCTGACAAAAAGGCTGGGGCTGCTGCCAGCAACCAGGTTGGTGGGAATGTGAGATCCCACCCTGTTCCCAGGCACTGGGGGGAAGAGACAGGCCGCCCCTCCCCCTCAGCCCTGCCACTAGCTGTCACCTCTCCCAAGGCGAAGCTCGAGCCTGGCCCCAGGAAGGGTCCTGCTGGGGAAATTGCCTTGCACCCTCAATGGAAAAGAACAGCTGGTGGAAGCCCAGAGGAACTTCCTAAAAGCTGTTGCTGGAGAGGCTTTAGCATGGAGGGGTCTGCCACCCTCGTGTCACAGAAAGAGCAAGGTGGCTCAGTGCAGCTGGGAGCTGGAGCAAAGCCCGGTGCCAGCCCCTGCCGGGCCCCACACTGGTCATGTTGGGTCATGGACTGTCTTCCCATCTGCAAAGTGGGTCCGTGGAAAGATTTCATGTAGAAAGACCCGTGAGGCCATTAGAAAGCACGTTCACGCCTTCATGCATTGCTAAACTGACCTCGAACAGCACGCTGCACGTTTGCCTCAAGCCCGCTCAGCCGCCCGGAGTCACACAGGACAAGCAGCCGCCCCCTTCCTGGCACCGGCGGCCACTTCCTCAGTTTAACCCTGGCCAGCGCTTCCTCTGTGCCATGCGTGTAACCACACCTGCAGGGTTACAGGGCTGGGGGTGGGGGTCCTGAGATGCTGCACTTGCAACGCCAAAGCTGTGTTCTAGGCAAATCAGGACGGGGTGGTCATCCCGCCGGTACGAAGAGCCCAGCTCCAGCAAACGTGTCCCTCACCTGCTACCTTTAAAGGGGAGCTACTTCTGGAGTCGGGTAACATCTACTTTGGGTCCTAGCTCTGTGGTTAGAAACTTCGTTTTCTTCATCCAATTCCACAAATCTCTGTGATGTGCCCCGCACTGTGCTAGGCGTTGGGGTGCGCTAGGCGTTGGGGTGCCTGGCACTGTGCTAGGCATTGGGGTGCCCGGCACCATGCTAGGCATGGGGGTGCCCGGTACTGTGCTAGGCATGGGGGTGCCCAGCACTTTGCTAGGCATGGGGGTGCGCTGGGCATTGGGGTGCCCGGCACCGTGCTAGGCGTTGGGATGCCCGGTACTGTGCTAGGCATGGGGGTGCCCGGCACTGTGCTAGGCATGGGGGTGCGCTGGGCATCGGGGTGTCCGGCACCATGCTAGGTGTGTCGGGAGTGGCTAGAGAGCCCTGTAGGCAAAAGCCTGCGCCTGGTGGGCTTCCTTCACGTTGTGGGGTGACAGGCAGAAGGCGTCCTCACTCGGTCACCGTAAAGAGCTGCCCGTTAGCAAGTCCCTGTGCCTGCCTAAGTCCTAGTTTCACCTGGGAATGGGGGAGCCTCCATCTCTCAGGCATTCTCTGAGCCCCTGAGTCTTCACTCAGAAATAAAATCCTCAGAAATAACCTTTCTCTGGGTTCAGCCCTTTTCCAGGGTAGATCTCCCCTCTTCCTCCTCCCTCACCCTCATCAGCAGAACTTCTAGAAAAAATCCATCAGGTCATTAGAAAGCACTTCCTTTTCTTTTTTCTGTTAAAGTGAACTGATGCACGTTCACCTCAAGCCCGGCTCAGCCGCCCGGAGTCACACAGGACAAGCAGCCACCCCCTTCCTGGCACCGGCGGCCACTTCCTCAGTTTAACCTTGGCCAGCGCTTCCTCTGGATCATTCTTAACCCCCTGCCTGCTGGCCCCTGCGCGGGGGCGGGGTGCCAGAGGATGTTTCTGTTGCTTTCTTGCAGGTCTGTCCGTGTTGCTTTCTTGCAGGTCTGTCCGTGTGTTGGCATGGTCCAGGAAGGAGGGGTAAAGAATTCTCAAAAGAGGCTCGCGGACCCAGGGGAACATAAATTAAGAGGGAGAGTGAAAGGAGGAGGGGAAACGTGGGTGGGGACAGAAATCGGAGCCAAGGCTGAGGGAAAGAGCAGACGGTAAGTCATGTCCTACATACTTCGCATGGGTGGGCCGCGCAGGGGACTCCCAGATCCTGGTCTGAGAAGGGGGAGCCGTTTACCCAGCTGCACACAAACTTCTAGGGACTCAGGAGCCCTCCTGGGGCCAGGGGCAGAGGTCCCTGCTCCAGAGGTCCATGCAGAGAGGACGCAATGTCCTCAGGGATGTCCTGCCCCCAGTGGACACAGCCTTGAGGCTCCAGAGGTTTTAAGAGGTGTCTACACACTGCCTGAACACCGCACCCCCTGTAAGCGGGTGGCACGGCCCCAAATGGCAGGTCATAAGAGTCACACCTTTCCCAGATGGCCAGGGGGAGACCGACCATGTGTCTCAGTCTGTGCACTGCTGGCTTAACGGGAAGAAATGTCTAGAACATTTGGCAGAGGGTCTGAACTGGCGGCCTTCAAGGCCTCTCGCTGCCTTGGTTTCTCTGAACAGACACCTTCATGCAATTGGCAGCCGTAGCAGGACACGACTCACTAGGACAAAGGCCAGAACCCAGCCGTGGCCTCCACCGGCCGGGCACGGGCCTGGCTCCTTAGTAGAGAGGATTAAGAAGTTTCAGACAGCAGCTACAGAGCTTTAAGCCCAGCGCAGGCCCTGCTAAGGGCCGTGTGGCTGCCCGTCACACACCACGACGCTGGCCCTGCCCCCCAGCTCCGGGGCATTTGGGAGGAGAGGAGAGTCCTCTCCACCTCAGGCCCCAGAAAGGCAGTGGCTGGGGGGCGGGGGGGCGGGGGGCGGTGATCTCAGTGAGGAGGAGGGAAGAGGGGAGCAGAGAGGGGGACAGAGAGGAGGGCTGAGAGAGGGCCGGAGGAACAGTCGTGGTGCAGACAGAACGAAAGGGGAAAACAGAGGAGACAGGAATACAGCGGGGAGAGGGACGAGGACAGGCAGGAATCTAGGAACGACACAGTGACAGAGAGTGACAGAAGCAGCAACACTGTGAGAGTGGGGAAGAAAGACAAAGGCAGAACAAATACAGAAACTCAGACAGACAGATGGAGAGAAGAGGGAGGGGAAGAGGCCGAGAAGAACCTTTCCTCCTGGCACCTGAGAAAGTTCAGGAAGACCTGACGGACCCACGCCAGAGGGAGAGGGGGCGGCCCAGGAGTGGTCAGCCTGGGGGGTGTTTCCACACAGGTCTCCGCGTAGGAAGGTGGCCCCAGGGTGTTTGCAGACTTCCCGAGGAGCAGCAAGTGAGGGGCCAGTGTGACCCCAAGAGATATGTGAGGGGCCTCTGCATTGGGATGGAAAGGTAGAGCCCCGTGGCAATCGGTGACCACGTGCTGACTAGAGTATGTGACCGGAGCTTGTTCGTGTCCTTGGTTAATTTTCACAGGAAACGGTTTTTGGTCTTTTGGTTTTTTGTTTTTTAACACACAGCCCGTTTGGTGGTGGGGTGGAGGGCCGCGTTCGAGGAGTTCCTCGCGGAGAAGAGACTGGAGCGCAGCCCCGTTAGATTCCACCCATTACCTCCCTCAGAGGTCCTCTCTGTGCCCTGGATGTCGCCTCACTGAGAGCCCCCGAGAGCACGTTGTTTTCCCACACACTTCACCAAGGGCTCAAGGCTTCTCTGGGAGCCATTCGGCAAGTCCACTGTGACATAATAGCTGGACCACCCACTGGGGGTCACATCCCAGCCACCAAGGAGACATGGATGCTGGAGGGAGAGACGGGCCCCCCGTAAGCCCCAAACAGGACCCTTCGGGCTGGTTCCAAACGGGCCAGAGGGAACCTTCCGTGACACTGAAGAAGCTGAAGTCAGGTAAAGCATGTGATGGTCAAGAAGATAATGACGACCAAAGCCATGGACATTAGCGTTTATAATATAGTGATACTTCATAATACTTCCTATTGGCCTAACGGCTCTCCAGTCACAATTCCAATTTGGCTTTTTTAAGTTTTTATTTTTTTAATTGTTAAATTTATTGGGGTGACATTAGTTAGCAAAAATTACATAGGTTCCAGGTGTACAGTTCTACAGTGCATCGCCTGTGTGTTCACCACCCTGAGTCAGTTCTCTAGTTTAAATTTTTGAGTAGACCACACAACTCCATCGAAGTGGTGATGTTCAAGACCATCTAAACTCATAAAAAGGTTAAAATGCAAATCCTTGCTCCTACTCCGCCACCATCCACCCAGTCAGGCCCCACTGCACCCACTAATGAATCTTTATTCGTTTGTCATGTCTCCTTCCAATGTTTCTTTAGGCAAATACCAATGCATATCCTAATTTCTCTCCTGTATTGCATAAAAGGTAGTAAACTACACACACTATTTCTTACCTAATGGTATATTGGAGATGAGTTCCCATCAGTATGTTAAAAAAAAAATCCATCCTTTTTTACGCCTCCAGAGTATTCCATGTTGGACTTGCCATCATTTGCTGGGTGTATCATTTCCCATTGCTTCTTGATAGCATCTGGGGCGCTCCAGCCCTTGTCTTTTATGACGAGCAAACAGGTTTGCAGGCCTCCCTTTGCACTGGCTGTGCTCTGCTTTACTCCGTCAAGAAAATGCTCCAGAGCCACTGAGACCATCGGCCCCCACGGAGCCAGGGTCATGGCCATGGTACAAAGTTTCACAGGAAGTCTTGGGAATTTGGCTCTTATCCACATCTATTGAAGGGTGTAGCAATAGTTCGCAGGACCATTGTGGGGATCGTGGGTTGGGAATGAATTCTGTGGGTGTATGAAACTACAGTGTGAGGGAGGCAGATTTACGGCCACGGCCCCCTCATCAACCCCGAAGGGCACATCTGGCCCCTGTGGGTCCCCAGGAGGCAGGCTCTGTAGAGAACAGGGCAATGACAGGCCAGCCCGCAGGTTTCCAGTGCTGTCCCCACTCTCAGGGGCCAGAGCCTAAGCCTGCTAGGAGCCATGTCCTGGGGCTGGCATGGCGGCCATCAGCAGCCCCAAGCAGCCAGTGGCTCAAAGCTGGTTTTTGCTTTTATTCTGTTTGAAAATAAAACAGTGCTCGCATTGCCAGGGCCGGGGACACCTCTGCCCTCTGTGAATTGGTCTGTGCCTTCCCCACCCTTCAGGAAAGGATCCAAAGTAATTTTCCACCCATTGCTCATGAGGAACAAATCCTGGCCGGAGACAGGGTGTCCGCCCCACTGCCCGGCGGGAGTCCTCAGCTCCCTCTTATAGCACTCACCTCTTCCCAGCTGGCCTCCCCGAGGGCGGGCCCCACACGGCTGACACAGGAGCCTCTGTCTCCTTCCCCCTCTCTGCCGGGGCCCCTCTGCCGGGCAGCTTCCCAGGGCTCCTGCAGTGTGTAGCCGTGAGCAAGGACCCTGGACACCACTGAGGTGCTGAGCCCAGGAGCCATCACCGCCGGCCCTCAGGGTCCTTCCCATCCCTCACTTTGTCCCAGCCACTCAACAGCCCTGATCACCACCCCGACTCCGATCACAGCCAGCTCCCAGAGGGAGGAAGCCACCGAGCACCTGGCCGGCATCTGGGGTCTCAGAGACCCTCCTATTGGGGACAAGTTAGTGCTTGGTTTTGCCCCAAGATGTTCCATGCAAGCTCTGGAAGACGACAGCTGGCTCAGTGAGAGCACTGGCGACAGAAGAAAGGAGGGAAGAGGAAAGACGGAGGAGAGGAGGGGTCACAGGGGCAGGGGGTGCGTGGAGAAGACAGGGGCCGGGCAGCCAGCCTTTGGTCTCACTCTGCACCCCAGGTCTGTGGGGGAAAACCCAGCACCCCACGAGCTTTGGAGTCCCCCAAGGAACTTGGGTTTGGGAGATACCCCCAGCATTTCTGTATGACTCCCAAAGGGAGAAACAAGCTGGCCACCACCACTCCTAGAGGAGCCAGAGAGGCCTTTCAGACAGTTCCAGAAACTTACTACTGCCCAGTTTCTCTGAGCTCTGCAGATGTATGACTTTGTTGCTTTAAAAAAAAAATTAAAAAAAAAAATTAAAAAAAAATAAAAATAAAAAAAACAGTCCACCCAATTCCAGCCACTCCATCTACAAAAAAGGGTGGACCAGAGAGGTATGGAGAAGTCAGCAATACGAACTTCTCCTCTGGAATTGACTCAGTAACTTCCTCTGTCTTCAGGTACTGTGGCCAGGGAGGCTGCTGCTTGCTTGTGTCCAGGAAGGTCCCTGGCCAAGAGGCTCCTGGTGTCCACAGTGCCTAGGCCCACCACCGCGGACACGCTCCGCTGGCTTAAGGCGCCATGCTCGCAAGCCTCCACTCATGCACACTGTCATCAGATGCAAGCACCTCAGTGTGAAAGAGGTGACCGCTTTAGCTTCAGCTGGACATCTGCATGAGCAGAGGCTTCTGAGGGAATGGGGCCTGAGGCTGGGCCCTTTGGATCAAGCTGTCAAAGACACATGGGACAGCCCTAACTGGAGTAGCAAGGGTCTATGGCCTAGGCAAAGTGGAAAGACCTGGGAATGACAGAGGAAGAGGGAAGGTGGGCTCTGGAGAAGAGGGCCAGGAGACTAGGAATAGCCCTGTGGTGTCCAGGCAAGGCCAGGAGTCTATCTCCCTTCCTTACGAGCTGCTGGGGCCTCAGGCAGCCAGCTAACCTCTCGGGGCCTCGGTCTCGGAGCCCCATCCTGGACCAGAAAACAAGGCTGCTAACCAGCTGGGAGTTAGCGGAAGGGGCGTTTAGGAAGTCAATCTCAAATATTCAGGAGTTCCAGTCAAGATGGTGGAGCATGGGGGAGCCTGCCTCCTCCCATGACCACATTAAAATTACAGCTAAATTATAGAATAATCGACCCGAACAATCCTCCTCAGTCTAGCTGGTGTTGGAAAAACTGGACAGATACATGCAGAAAAAATTGAAATGAGACCACTTTTTGACACCATTTACAAGAATAAACTCAAAATGAATTAAAGATTTAAATGTAAGACCCGAAACCATAAAACTCCTAGAAGAAAAGGGAGGCAGCAAACTCTCTGACACTGCTCTTAGTAATATTTTTTTTTTTTTTGATATATCTCCTGGGTAAGGGAAACAAAAGAAAACATAAACAAATGGGGCTACATCAAATTAAAAAGATTTTGCACAACAAAGGAAACATTAAATGAATCAAAAAGACAACCTGGGAGTTCCCTGGTGGTGTAGTGGCTTAGGCTTCCGCCTCTCAACACTGCTGCCTGAGTTCAATTCCCAGCCAGGGAACTACCCCCCCACCACCACCAGAAAAAGACAACCTACTGAATGGTAGAAGATACTCGCCAACCATACAACTGATAAAGAGTTAGTGTCCAAAATGTATAGAGAACTCTTGCAACTGAATACCAGAAAAGCAAACAATCCAATTAGAAAATGGGCAGAGGACTTGAATAGACATTTCTCCAAAGAGGACATACGCATGGCAAATAGACATGTGAAAAGATGCTCAGGTCACTGATCATCAGAGAAATGCCAATCAAAACTGCAATGAGATAGCACCTCACACCTGTCAGAATGGCCATCATCAATAAATCAACAAGCAAGTGCTGGCGAGGCCGTGGAGAAGAGGGAACCCTCGTGCACTGTTGTCGGGACTGCAAATCGGTACAGCCACCATGGTAAACGACATGGAGGTTCCTCAGAAAATCAAAAATGGAACTACCTTATGACCCAGCAATCCCACTCCTGGGTATTTATCCAAAGAAACCCAAAACAATAATTTGAAAAGACATATGAATCCCTATGTCCACTGCAGTATTATTTACAGAAGCCAAGATATGGAAGCAACCTAAGTGTCTCTCAGTGGATGATTGGATAAAGGAGAGGTGGTACATATATACAGGGAATATTCCTCAGCCACTAAAAAGTGAAATCTTACCATTCGTGACAACACGGATGGACCTAGAAGGAACTATGCTAAGGAAAAGAAATCAGACAGAGAAAGACAAATACCATATAACCTCACTTATTTGTGGGATCTAAAGAACAAAATAAAACAACAAAACAGAACCAGGCTCATAGAAACAGGGACAAATTGATGCTTACAGATCGTAGGGGTTTGCGGGGGCTGGGTGAAAGGTGGAGGGGTTAAGCAGTACAAATTGGTAGTTACAAAACAGTCACGGGGATGCGAAGTACAGCATAAGGAATATAGTCAATAATAATGTAATAACTATGTATGGTGCCAGGTGGGTACTAGACTAATCAGGGGGATCACTGCATACATTATATACATATTCAATCACTACGTTGTACTCCTGAAACTAATATAAAATAATATTGAATGTCAACTGTAATTGCAAATTAAAAACAACAAAAAAGAATTCGACCTCACCGCAGAAAGCACGTACCCAGGACTTGGCACGCACGCCGTCTTGCTTTAAGTGCCCCGGGGTCCAAGGCCTGCTGCCTTCCCGGGGGCCTACTCACTGAAACGCTTCACAGAGAGGAACTGCATTTACCCACAATCCTCACCGCACACCTCGGGGCAGATCCTGTCACCTCTCTCCTTTACAAACTGAGGCTGAGAGACAGGAGTCAACCAGAGACCACTCACCCAACGGGTCATCGAGGGACCCGGGGTTAGAATTCAGGTCTGTCTGACTGCAGACTGAATCATTACCCGCCGGCCTCACCAAAGGGCAAAAGGCTAATGCCAGTGGGTGGGTGGGGGCGTGGGGGCGCATTTAAAGGCAGAAAGGGAGGCTAGCTGACAGAGCAGCTGAGCACACGTCCTCTGTCTGGGTTTCTGTCTCCTCGGCTGTAAAATGGGACCGTTTGCCCCACCTCCCACATTTCTGCTGCGTCTGCTATAATCCCTGGGAGAAGAGTGACTGGCCCCACAAGCCTGACTTGATGGTGGGAAGTAGAATTAGGCAGAAGCAAGCCGGGACACCTGCCCCTTCAGTCTGTGCAAACACCACCAAAGGCCCTTGGAAGGAAGAACTGGGGGCTCTGCCAGCCCCCCGGGGAAATGTGAGACGCCAGAGCTGGGACAGAGCTGAGACAGAGCTGAGACAGAGCTGAGAATATGGAGCGAACAGAATGCCTGGATCAGGGGTCAGCCCGGTGCCCCGGGGAGGAGGCCCAGGGCCCCAGCCTGACGAATGCCCCTCCCCCAGGGGCATCAGTGATGGAGACCTGAGGGGTATCGCCCAGCGAGGCTCCAGGAAGCCGCCCCGGCCCTTCTCCAGAGCCCTGGTTCTGACTGCCTTCATGTCTGAGGCTTTTCGCAGGAGGGGAGAGAAAAACAGAAAAAGAAAGGCCCATTTAGGCTCGAAAGGCTCGATTTTCCCCCAGGAGCAGCAAGGCTGGCGATCCAAGGTCTCCACCCAGCTGCTGCCATGTTTTCATGCCAACACAGGAAACGGGGAAGCCTGAGTGAAGCTACGACTCCGGCAGCATCCACAACGGGCATGTCTTAGCCTCTCGCGGCCCAGGACTTCCTGTCCCCACCATTCCCCCACCTCCAGAGCCAGCCCTCTCACAGTGTGGTTCCCAGCCCCAGCTCTGTGCCACGTGTGATGCCGTGGAAGCCACACAACACCACTCCTATGAGGCAAGCTCTTTCACGATCACGATTTACGGTGGACGAAACTGAGGCTCAGAGAGGTTAAGGGACCTTTCAAGCCACCCAGTCGTAGAAATGACTCTGTGAGCAGTAGAGTTCCTGCTTCGACCCACTGGGTGGCCGTCCCATTCTCGCTCAAGGGACACCCTTTTTCTTTGTGACCCAAATCCCTGACAGTTGAAGAGCACCCCCTGTGAGTTTAGTCTGTCATCAGAGAAACTGAAAATTGCCCGCATTTCCCAAAGACCCAGTCTTGACACCAGTCACCCCACCTCCCCTGCTGCTGGGAGGCCACTGGGCCCTTTAATGCCCAGCCTGGCTCAGCAGCTGGTGGCCAAGTCTCTCTCCCCCGTAAACACGGCACGGGCCAACCACAGGTGCTACCCTAAACCAACTCTCTTTAACCCCGAGGGGAACACCTTGTTCTCTCCCAACCTGCGTGCCTACCTCTGTTGGCAAGTCCTGGGCATGAAAAGAAGGAAACCCACCACTCAGTCACAACAGCCACCAGTGCAAAGAAATATTCTCTTCTCTTAGTTGGCTTATGCAGCAGACAGCCCAGGAAATAAAGCCACAAACCCACATGTCCTGTGCCAAGTCAGAATTTTAAATTCCGTTAGCTTGAGGTTGTCTGAAATCTTCCATGGTCCAAATGTTCAAGTTTAAGCACCAAGTTTGGAAAGGATGAGGCCTGGGGACAACAGGATGCTGTTCTGGTGAAATGGGATACATTGGACCACCCAGAAAATTGGATGGGACATTCAAGGCCCTGCAGAGCATCCGGACTCCCTCTGGCCACTCCCCACTTCCGCCCACCGCACCAGACGGCCCTTACTCTTCAAGCCTCTGAATCTCCGCTCATGCTGCTCTCCCTGCCTGAAGTAGCTTTTATTTCGGGCCAACTTCTCCAAGCACTCAAGGCCCACTCATCCTCGGAACGAGCTCAAATACATGCTTCCTATTCAAGGTTATTTCCTGACTTCCCTGATCAAAGCTACGCCCTCTTTGTTGCTGTAGTAACTCGCACACTGAAGGCACCGGTCAGGCACTAACGCACGTGTATTTAACAATGAACTTGCAGTCAAAGTGGCCCAGTGTTCACCTATAGAAATGAATGGATGATGGGTGGGACTGTTGTGGGTGATTTGAGCCAGGAGCTATTGCCCCGTCTGCACCTGCCGTAAGCCAACCTCCTGGCGCAGACAAACACCACTCTGTTATACACCTCTCTGTGAGCCCCCTAAAGGCAGGGCTTGTCTTTCCTGTCTCCCATGCGCCCAGCACACAGTAAGTGCTCAGTAAATGCCAGGGAGTGTGTGGAGGGTCTTTCCCAGCTCTCTCCCTCCCTTCCCGTTTAAACAAATCCCTCTCACTTTCTGGGCTTCCGTTTTCCATCAGAAACGTACAAGTGTGGACTAGTTCAGGGCTATGGTCTGAACACTTGTGCCCTCCCCCCCAAATTCACATGTTGAAGTTCTAACCCCAATGTGATGGTGTTAGGAAGTGGGCCTTTGAGAGGTGATTAAGGTTCATAAAGGTGGGGCCCTGATGAATGGGATCAGGGCCATTCTAAGAAGAGACCCCAGAGAGATCCCTACCCCTTCCACCATGTGAAGACACGTTAAGAAGTCTTTGACCCAGATAAGGACCCTCACCTGACTGTGCTGGCACCTTGATTGTGGACTTCCAGCCTCCAGAACTGTGAGCAATAAATTTCTGGGGTGTACAAGCCTCCCTGCCTCTGATACTTGGTTGTAGCAGCCCAAATGGACTGACAGTCAGGAATGACAAATGATTATCTCAGATGATCATTGTCATCCACTGGACTTTAATGTCCAGATTGTCTTTCAAGATGAACTCCAACATCCCCTCCTCTCACAAATGCAAGTCATTCCCTCTCATCAAGAGGTGGACTCTATTTCCCCTCCTCTTGCACCTGGGCTGGCCTGATGATTTGCTGTGACCACCTTCATGTGGTGGAAATGACACTGTGCCAGCCCGTTTTACATCTCAAGAGGCCTGGTGGCTTCTGCTTTCACTCTGCCAGAGCCCTGAGCCTCCCAGTAGGGGAGCCCGGGCAGTCTTGCCACAGAGAGAGAGAGAGAGACAGCACAAGTGCCTGCAGGATGGGAGGCCGGCCATCCTGGGTGCCCCAGCCTTGGTTGAGCTCCCACCTGAATGCAGCCTCTGAGGGACTACATGGGACAAAGATGGGCCCACCCTGAAGAATTCTGCCCAATTACAGAATCACAAACGAAGAAGTCATTTCAGGTTTTACATTTTGGTGTGATTTTGAAAAACAGAGAGCAATTACTAAAACATTTAGGTTCAGCTGGAGGGAGAGGCATGACTGGATGGGTGATGTCTGCCATGGCTTGTGAGTAAAGAGTATAAAACACTTTCCCTGGACTAGATAATGCCAAGGTCAATGTCAACTCAATTCAACGACAATTCAAGATCTTTGGGCCCACTGGAAATGAAGACTCCAAATTGAGAGGGGATTCACCCATCATCAGAGAGAAACCCAAACCCCATTAGGGACCCAACTCTGGCAGGACTAAATGAACCAACAAGGTGCTCCATCTGGGGTGTTTCGACAGGCAACTCAGAGACAGGGCAAGACAATCAGTTTCAAGGCCAGAAGCAGAAACTCAGAAAAAGACAGAATTGGAGGAAACTGAGCCACACTAGACAGCAGAACAGAGAACTGCAGAGTCTTACAGCTGCATAGACCAAAATCACCCCTTCCTGGAGCCATCTGAGATACTGAAAACCTTCTAACTGAACAAAAGCCTGGCTGGGCAGCTGGTACCTGCCCCCCTACCCACCCACACACACACACACACACACACACACACACACACACACACTAGTGAGCACACACATACTCACCAATGAACTCTCCTTCAAGGGAACAGAAAGTTGCTCTATTCCTTGCAGCCCATGAGCCAGGACAGAACTTCTCCCCAGCCTGGGACAGAAACAGAGGTTCTCACACTAGAAACCAGCAGTGCCAACACAGGGAGGCCCAGCGTGGAAAACTAAACCACCTGGGATCACTGGGTCATGGTGAGCCTATTATCAGGTTCTAGGCACCACGTTAAGCACTCACCTTGGGCACTCTCATTTCCTCCTAACCACCACCCTGTGGAATGCCTATTGCCGTCCCATGTCACCGATGAGAAAGCTCTCTTGCTCAGAGCCATGGGTTTGACAGTAGTGCAGCAGGGATTTTAATCCAGTCTCAATGATGCCAAAGCTTGGGACCTCGGTCAGGCCTGTCAATTACCCCATACACCCTAATATATCCCCATTGGTTGTTTACACCCATGTCTGTTCTGATTGATCAGTGCCCTGCTGAGCTAACTATTCATATACAAGGACGGCTATCTTAGCTCTCAGTGTCCAAATTCAGGAAATGAATAGACACAGACCAGTGTCTAAGATATGCCTCATTATAGCTGAGATATGCCTCACTATAGCAGACAGAATAATGCCTTCCCTCCAAGATGTCCAGGTCCTAACCCCCAGAACCTGAGAATATGTCACCTGACGTGGCAAAAGGGACAAGGCAGATATGATTAAGTTATCCAGGTGGTCCCAATGTCATTATATAGGTCCTTATAAACCAAAGAGGGAGGTGGAGAACCAGAGTGATTTGGTGTGAGAAGACTCAACCCACTGCTGCTGGTTGTGAAGATGGAGAAAGGGACCATGAATCCACCAATGTGGGCAGCCTCCAGAACCTTAAAAAAAAAAAAGGCAAGAGAATGGATTCTTCCCTAGGGCCTCCAGAAAGAATATAGTCCCACCAACACCTTGATTTTATCCCAGTGAAATTCATTTGGACTTCTGACCTCCAGAACTATAACATACATCTGTGTTTTTTTAAGCCACAAAATATGTGGTCATTGTTATAGCAGCAACAGGACACTCATACATTGGCTAGCTGAGCTCTTACTTCATCTCACGCACAGAAATTCAGAAATTCTGATAATGGTTCAAGCAAATTCAGAGAACAAAGGATGGGCGTATTTTGAATGTCCCCTGTCCTTAATCACCACCCTAGACCATTTACTGAGCAGTGCAGACACTCTCTCAACAAATGTGAGAGGAACTAAAGCTCTAAGAGGTTATGTGACTTACCCAAGCTCACCCAGGGGATTGATGTCAAAGCCAGGACTAGAACCTGGGTCTGCCTGGCTGCATGCACCACAA
This sequence comes from Lyroderma lyra, assembly GCA_004026885.1. Classification (NCBI taxonomy): domain Eukaryota; kingdom Metazoa; phylum Chordata; class Mammalia; order Chiroptera; family Megadermatidae; genus Lyroderma; species Lyroderma lyra. The sequence goes on along the minus strand of PVJL010004686.1, from coordinate 87,462 downwards.
CCTCTCCCACCAGCTCTCCTGTCTCCTTGACCCATGATTCCCAAAAAGAAAAGCTGAGTATGCTAGCTGTTGATTCTTACACCAATTGCCAATTCACCCATCTTCTTACACAAGAACTATCCTCAGCACGAGCCTAAGGCTGAAATCAGAGGACCCAAGGCATGTACCCCAAGAAAGCAGAACTGATTCTGATATTCTGCCTGGGTAGCAGCTGACCACCCTGCTGAGTCAGCTACTGGTACTTCCAAGGTTACCAGAGCATGTCTATGGTGGGTAGAGGAAGCCCTCACCCCTGCCCCTGGAGCCCAGGACTTCTCCATGGGATGAGGCATGAAGCCAGGGACTGGCCAATATGATCTTTTCTATCCTAATAACCCAAAGTCACAAGGCACCACATCAATCCAGACAAAGGCAAATTTCAAAGCCCACTTCCCTGAGAATAAAAATAGAAATGCCTTCATTGAGCTAACCTTGAGCTCTTGACTCAGTGCTTTATATATAACTCATTTAATTCCACAATGACCACATGAAGTAGGCACTGACATTTTAAAACATGAGGATAGTTTAAGGGACCTCTGGGACAACATCAAGCATAACAATATTCATATCATAGGAGTACCAGAAGGAGAAGAGAGAGCAAGGAACTGAGACGATATTTGACAAAATAATGACTGAAAACTTCCCTAACCTGGCAAAGGAAGTAGAAATACAATTCCAGGAAGCATAGAGAATTTCAAACAAGATGAACCCAAAGAGGCTCACACCAAAACACATCATAATTAAAATGACAAAGGTTAAAGACAAAGAAAGAATCCTAAAAGCAGCAAGAGAAAGGTAGTTAGTTAACTAACTGGGAGCTCCCATAGAGTATCAGCTGATTTTTCAACAGAAACTTTGCAGACCAGAAGGGATCGGCATGAAATACTCAAAGTGATAAAAAGCAAGGACATACAACCAAGACTACTCAGCCTAGCAAGACTATCATTTAAAATTGAAGGAGAGATAAAGAGCTTCCCAGACAAGAAAAAGCTAAAGGAATCCATTACCACAAAGCCAGCATTACAAGAAAAGTTAAAGGGACTTCTTTAAGAAGAGAGTGTGAGGGAAGAACATAAATATGAATAATAAAATGGCAATAACTATGTACATATCAATAATCACTTTGCATGTAAATGTATTAAATGCTCTGATCAAAGGACATATGGTGGGTAAATGGATAAGAAAACAAGACTCATACATATGCTGTCTATAAGAGAACAACTTCAGATCAAAAGACACATACAGACTGAAAGTAAAGGGATAAAAAACGATAATTTAAGAGGACTGAAATCATCATATCAAGTGTCTTCTCTGACCACAATAGTATGAAATTAAAAATCAATTACAAGAAAAAAACTGAAAAACACACAAACACGTGGAGGCTAAATAATATGCTACTAAATAATGAATGGGTTAACAATGAGATCAAGGAAGAAATCAAAGGATACCTTGAGACAAATGAAAATTAAAACACAACCACCCAAAATCTATGGGACACAGTGAAAGCAGTCCTAAAAGGGAAATTCATAGTAATGCAGGCCCACCTAAAGAAACAAGAAAAATCTCAAAGAAGCAGTCTAACTTTACACTTAAGGAAACTGGAAAAAGAAGAGCAAACAAAGCCCAAGGTGAGTACAAGGAAGGAAATAATAAAGATCAGAGTGGAAATAAATGAAATAGAAGCCAAAAAAAAAATTACAAAAGATCAATGAAACCAAGAGCTGGTTTTTTAAAATAAGATAAACAAAACTGATTATCCTTTAACCAGATTCATCAAAATAAAAAAAGAGAGAGAGAGACCCCAAATAAATAAAATCAGAAATGAAAAAGAAATGACAACAGACACTACAGAAATACAAAAACTTTTAAGAAAATACAATGAGCAACCATACGACAACAAATTGGACAATCTGGAAGAAATGGATACATTAGATTGGTCACATGATTAGTTCTTTCATGTGGTGGAAGGCAGTTAAGAAGCAAACATGTCATCTCCATGGTTTCTTTCATCAGTGATGATGTCCAAGGGGATAATAGAGACGTCAGTGAATTGCTGTGTGGAAGAGGACCACCCTCCAATCAGAAATACCGGCTTATAATAAACACCTGTTTGGTGTGAGCCGTTACACATGTTTGGGCCTCTCTGTTACTGCAGCTACTCTCCTGACAAATACAACATTCAACCTCCTTATTTACAAATGAGATGATTATGGCCAGAGAGTGACAGTACCTTGCCTAAGGTCACACAGCAAATTCAGTAAAGATCGAGAACTTTGGTCTCTTATCCCTTCAGGGTAGATTTGCAGTTTGCAACCTGCCCCGTGGAGCTACAATGATTCTTAGAGTTCCTTCAGCAATGAGAATGAAGCTCAGTGAGCTGCGGTCTGGAGTCCTCCACTTCTCTTTCAACTAGAGTAACACCACATTTATGTTTTCAAATTGGACTTCTCCATATGTTTTCAGTGGAAGAAAGGGTTCTGTGGTTTAAAATACTTTCCAACCCCACACCCTGGGTGATTGCCAACATGATCTGACTTTCTGTGGTATAACAAGACAAAGTTTCACTTCTTCTCCACCATTCCTGCTGGCCTCAACTGCTGACACAGGACATGTAGACTCGCAGAAGTACATAGACTTTTGCTTAGAAAGGAAAAAATGAAACCTCAGGGTGCAACAAAGAACCCAGAAACCTAGGCCAACCCCCAAAAAAGGACATTCAAGTACTCTAGCTCAATGGTTCCTAAGCTTGGGGGTGCATCAGATGCATCTGGGGATCTGGTTCAAAATGCAGACTCCCACTGTTTAGTCTTAGAAATTCTGACTTTAAAAACTGAAGTTTTAAGTAATACTCATGAGTATTGATCAGAGTGCCAGTAATCCCAGGATTGCACTTGGAGAAGCCTTGAGTCTGCTTCGTAGCCTTGAAACTGGTGGTGATAACTGCACCTCTGCAGTGTAGCTCAAAGAGAGTGAAATCAGGTTTTAGTTCACTTGTACACTTGCAAGAAGCTGAGCATTAATAATACACCGGCAAAGAAATCAATAATCATTTCTATTGGGCTCAGGGGGGTGTCACAGGTATAGACATCGTGGTGATATAGAAATGCAAATATAATAATAGCTAATGTTTATAGAGCCCTTATGACTCCGCTAAGTGCTCCAAATGCATGATCTCATCTAATCTTTATAACAATCCTGGGAGGTAGTTATTACTCATATTCCCATTTTATAGATGAGGAAACTGAGGCATAAAGATGAAGAACAAATTGTACCACATCACTAAGCTGGGAGGGAGCAGGACCCACCCACCAAAAACCAATCCCACAGCCACAATGTTCTATTGCCTCTCGGGGAGGTCTAGTATCAGAACCCATCTCCAGGCCTCAGTTTCCTAATCAGCCAAATGAGCACGCTAATAGTACCTTTATCATATAGCCATAGTGAGAATTCAAGAAAATCATCACAATAAAACCGTTTGCAAACTGAGAGAAGTTAAGTAAACATCTAAGAGATGAGAATTCAGTCTGACTTGCCCATCCAATCCTACAAATGGTGAAAATGAGGCTGGCTACTTCATTTACTCAATGAACATTTACTGAGCACCCACTACATGCTAAATCTTATGCAAGGGACTGAGGAAACAGAGAGGGTAACACCCCATTCTGGCCTCCAGGAACCCCCAAGGCCAGCAGGGGAGACAGACAATACAACCAAGTAATTACAATGTAGTGTGATAGGCATTGTGATGTGGCCAGTACAGGCACGGAGAGCACACAGGGGACAGGCCTTGACTTGGCTGGGGCAGAGGTGAGGGTACTTCTCAGAAGGGTCTAGCCAAAGAGCAAAGTATTTGCCCAAAGTCAAGTTTATCTATTCCCTGAAGTTTGAAGGAGTCCAGAGAAGGTCCCTGTGCACCAAGAGATAAATAACTATCCCCATGGGCTTCTCAGTGCCTGACACCTAACTGCCTGAGTGTCAATGGTTGAAGTTAAACTTTCTGTTGTAAGAAAATGCCAAGCCACCCTCTCCTCCCTCCTGCCACCGGAGACTGGGATTAGCCAGTCGTGTTCGTATCAGCAATAGAGGCTTTTAGAGGAGTTGGAGGACACGACAGAGACAGCAAGAACCACAGGGAAATTGGTCTCGAAAAGGAAGCAGAGAATTCCAAAAGGGAAACCGGGGCCCAGGCCCCCCAATGAAGAGAGAACACAGACCCAGGGCCTGGCCACTTTCTTAGCAGCCTCTCTGAACCACACAGGTCTGGGCGATCAAACGCACACGAAGTAGCAGTTACTGTCGCCACTTGGTATCCCCAAGGGATTGGTTCCAGGACCGACGGTTGGTAGAATGCACGGACGCAGAACCCACGACATGAAGGGCCGACCGTACTTGATTGTTATGCTGTGTTGTTTGTCGGTGATTTTACCCAAAGCTGGTCTTCGGAGCTTATCCATTTAAAGCCTGCTAGTCTAAAAGCAGAGGGGGCGTGGAATATTTGCAAGAGAGCCCTGGCCGAGGGAGGGTTCCTATCCTTCCTACACCAAACGCTTACACAGCAATAAGGAAAAGATGGACATGCCAACAGGAAAAAGAAGGGAATGGACTTGAGCAAGATCATCAGAAACGAAAAGCCAACAATGAGGTTACAAAGCTCAGTCAGCATCACTAGACAAAGGGAAGGTGAGGCAGCCAGCCAGATGTTACTCTCACCTTTCCCATCAGGGCAGAGCTAAGTCAGGAGAGGTGCACTCACATCTGGCTGCCTCACTTTAGAGACAGATGGGTCACAACCAGTGTGGGTGACACTGGGAGAACATTGCATCCCAAGACAGCGCCAGGGGAGACCCTTAGGGGCAGAGTGGCCCGAAGCCTTAACAGCCTTAAAATCCTGCAAACCTTTGACCCAGCAATTTCACCTCTGGAAAGGTGTCCACAGAGCAAACACAGGAAGGTGAGGTCCTGGAGGGGTCATTGCAGCACTGCTTATAATCGTGGGGGGCAGGGGAGAAAGAAGGAAAGCTCCACCACGAGGAATGATTAAACACAGCTCAAGACGTGCTCTGCACGGGGTCGTCAGCGAACACAGGTGACCCAGAAGGCAGTTCCCAACCCCTGGCGAGGCACAAGAGGGGCTGCCAGGCCAGGCGCTGGAGCAGTGAAGGCGGGCAGCCACACTGACATACTCACACGTGACTGGTACATGGCAGGCACCCAACGAACCTCGTGGGTACACAGCGACTGATGGATAGGGCCACCTGAAAGGCCGTCTCTGTCCTGAGAGCTGGTACAGCCCAGCGGTTAGGAAGGTGGGCTGCATCGACCCGCATTTCGTCCCAATCAATCGTGACACCCCGGCGTCGTGTCCCTGTAGCCCCGAGCCAGTGCCCTCCCGTCTCTGGGCCTCGGTTTCCTCACCTGTAAAATGAGGACCGTGAAGTTACCTCCCTCATGAGGCTGCTGTGAGCACGAACGGGGATGAAGGAAAATGCCCAGCAGCTGCTTTTAAAATTCTGGGGACCTTGCTATTTTTTCCCCTCCGTGTGCATTACTTTGGAACTCTGAAAATCGTAACAGAACTATTTCCATTTTGACAAAAATTAAGTTTTAAGAACAACTAAAGAATGTCTCTCTGGACGAGTATTCCCCTCTCCTAGCCCCGCCGGGCAGTGTTGACCCCATGCATAGTACCTTGAGGCTGGTCTCCGCCCAGGTCTTCCTGAGGGCTCCCCAAGACTTCAGGCCACGCGAGGTTGTGCAGGAGACCTGTGCTCCCCGACTTCTGGTTCCCAGTCACACCGTTGTTTGGCTGCAGCTTGTCTGCCCAGAAAGCAGTTCATCTATTCACTCAAGGTCCCCTCAAACCCCGCAGAGCACAGCCGCCCCCCACTGTAGAACACCGTCATCCCCTACAAGGCTCCTGGGGAGATCCCAATCTGTGCTGAGCTCCCCGACTGGGGCTGCGGTCCTGAATGGGACAGACTCTGCCAGAGAAACAGCTGGAGGGGGGAGGGGGAGGGGGAGGGAGGGAGGGAGGGGCAGGAAACTGGGCTGAACCCGGGCAGGGGTGGCCAGCTGCGTGCAGTGGGGGGCGGAGGGCTGCCGGGGGGGGGGAGGCCGTCCCTGCCACCAGCGGACTGGGCTGGCGGGTTGTGGCTGGTGGCAGGGCTTGCTGGGGACGACCCGCCCCCATGGTGGCCAAGCCCAACAGGGAGCTGTGCCCACTGTCTGGTACAAACCAGGAACTCACGCAGCTGGGGGAAGTGTCAGGCTCCCTGCAAGGACCTCGGGAGGACTGGCTGCCAGGTAACGGGGGGGCCTCTTCACCCCAGGCCTTCACACATGCTGTTCCTTCCACCTGGACACCTTTCCTGCCCCTGTTCATGGCCTGATGACCTGCTGCTCCCTCTTTTTTCTCTTCTTTTTGTAAATTAAAACAGCAATGAGGTGTTTTGGTAAGCATCAAATGAACAAAGATTACAATGTTTTACCATGTTTGGTTTTATTAAATGTTACAGGGAAGCAAAAATCTTACACATAATTGGAATACACATTGATCTCCATTTCTGGAGCGCTGTCTGAAAAAGCACATCAAAACCTTAAACTATGATCAGCCCTTGTGTGGTTTAAATAGAAATTCTGCTTTCATCCCGAGCCCTGCTCCCCCTGAGATAAATATCATTAACACTCGGGTATGCACACACACATATATTTTATATAGAAATGTAAAATGACTCAGTCCTGCTCCATACTGTAACCTGCTTTTGCATCCCATGAGACGTGTGTGTATAACCTTACCCTGTTTTAACTGCTGCTAATTATTTCACTGACTCGATGCACCACAGCTTCAGTACTTTCTTGGTGGTTGATAAGGTATTTCAACTTTTTAGCTATCATAAACACACCTGTCCTATTATTTACATATACGAAACTCTTATGAACATTCTTATTGTTTAAAGGGTCTTCTGCTCCCTCTTTAGGTCTCAGCTTGGGGGCCACCTCCTGTCCGGGAAGCCTCCCCTGCCTCTTGGGGGCTTCTCTGGGCTCCCCTTGGCCCCTTGGGCTCTCCCCCTCAATCAAGGATGTAGTGTTGCCCTTGCCTGTTAAGGTGTCCCTCTCCCTGGCACTGGGAACCCCTTGGGGAAGGGACCGTATTTTGTCCCTTGCTCTATCCCCAGCACTAAGCACTGTCCCTGGCTTATCGTCATCATCGCCATGAGATCAAAATCGCTAATAGTCAGGCAGTGTGCTAGGCACTTGCTATGTGTCCCCACGGCAAGCCTAGGAAGTAGGGAGTACTTCTGCCACCATTTTACCGATGCGGGAACTGGGACAGAGAAAGGTTAAGTCACTTGCCCAAGGGCCAACAGCTGGTCGGCAGGAGCGCTGGGATGGCCATCAGAGTGTCTGGCCCTTCACCTGCACACCAAACAACTAACAGAAGTGGCCACGGTGCGTTTGGCCCTCAACCAGGTGCTTGCCATGGAGTGAGTAATGTGACCCCCTCAACAACACCGGGGGAGGTGTCACGTGCTCATTTTACAGCCGAGGCTGCTGGGGCCACAGAGGGGAAGTGGTTTAGCCAAGGGCGTCCAGACCATGTCCACGGATGTGACTGAACCTAGATCTGTCTGATTCTCCAGCTAAGGCTGCAGAAAATAACCATGGAAAGGAAAAGAGAAGGGAAGGGAAGAGGAGGGGACAGGAAGGAGAGAGAGAATGGGAAAGGGGGGCGAAGAAAGGAAATAAAGGTAGGGGGATGAAGGAGACTCACCTGTGTTTCTTTGGGCCTCAGAGTCTTGGGCAGGTGAGGGGACACATCCACTGTCTGACCAGCCCTAGAACCTCACCTTTCTCTCCCCACCATCCTCAACTCTTAATTCAGTGAGATGTACACTGAAAAACTATCTAGTCTAACTCACTCATTTCCAAGATAATAACTGGAAGCACACAAAGGTTAAGTCACTTGCCCAAGGTCACACAACGCCCTAGAGTCAGAAGTCAGACCCGGCCTGACTCCAAACGCCTCTCCCGCCCCACTGCCAGGCTTGCCCAGGGTCTAAGAGCGTCTCACCCACAGCTTACTGCACAGATGGGAGCACTGGGTCCAGAGAAGGCAAGGGACTCACCCAAGGTCACCCCGCAGTGCGCCACAGAGCAGCAGCCCCAAAGCCTCCGGGTCCAAAGGAGGACAATCCCACTAGGCAGTGGGGACCCCCGCGATTATTAAGAGAGACCAGTGGTCTCCCAGCCTGGATTCGGGCCGCCAGCAGCAGCCTTGCGGGGAGTTGTTGCAAGTACCTTCAGGCCTCCCCGCGGACTGCAGAATGGGGCGCCCGCCAAGGGAGGGGAAGGGGCGGGTTCCAGACATTTCCATGAGGAAGACATTCTGGGGCCCAGGACAGGTGACCTTGTCAGTGCACAGAGCGGCGGTTAAGAACGGGGCTTTGGGGTCAGACAGGTCTGATCTTGTTGAACCCCCCTCTCCACCACCGCGAGCCGTGGGACTGCGCCCGGTCCGATCACCTCCCTGAGCCTCCGTTTCTGCATCCGCTGTGGCTGGAGGAGGGGCGCGGGGGGAGGGGCGAGGAGGGGCGCGGGGGGAGGGGCGAGGAGGGGCGCGGGGGGAGGGGCGAGGAGGGGCGAGGAGGGGCGGTGAGGGAGCCAGAGGAGGTGGGGGAGGGGATGCGGGCGGAAGCAGGCCGCGAGGAAGATCAAACACCCTGGAGGATCCCGGCAGGAAGCCCAGTCTCTGGACGCAGTCGGGGAAATGGCCTCTTCCTCCTGCTGGCGGCCGCCCCCCCGCCCGAGCCAACCGGAGGCTGCAATGAGGTTCGGGTTTCGTCAGCTCTGAGCCACGTCTGGCGCAGTGAGGTCGTGGGGTTCCGAGCCAGCCGGGCCTCTGGCTGCCCGCGGTGGGGGTGGGGGGGGCGAAGCACACAGCCCCCCAGCCCCCCAGCCCCCAGCGAGGAGCCGGCGGAGTCCGGCCGCCCCGGGACTGTCAGCAGCCACAGGCCTTTGGCCAGCGTTCTGAACGCCGCTGAGAAGTGTGGCTTTTACTTCCTTGGAGTGAACATGGTTTGGGGTGGGGGTAGGGGGGTGTTTTTGTTCATTCCTTTTTCCTAACCTGAGGCCTGACACAGGGCTTCTGGGTCCTGAGAGAGAGAGGCAGGGGCTCTCAGGGCGCGAAGTCTCTGTTGACTCCCTTGGGAAGTCCGTAGAGATGGCATCTTGACCCTCAACTCCAGTCAGTCGGTCTGGAATTCTGCAGCTCTGTGTTCCCGGGACTCGGAGGCCACATCCAGGCCTGGCTGGGAAGAGCACGGTGACTAATTAGCAATGCCTGCCCTGGACGCAGGGGAGTGGGCTTCACCTTCCTCATTCGGCTCTGTCCGGGGACCAAAGTTCATCCATTGGCATAAGGCCCGGGTGCTGGTTGCTGCTCCGCCCATCCTGTCCCAGGCATCGGCTGACCCTAGTGCAGATGATCGTAATTCCCACGCCCCCTTGGTACGTTTCTGATTGATCTCTGGTGTTCATGGATTCCTAACACTCTAGCTGAAGCTAAATGCTTTCCTCTATCTCCCTGACCATCCGTTGGGTTAGAGAGGCTCTCGGACCACAGGAAGCCTTCAGAGATGCTTTCTGTGACATGAGGATTCTCTAGAAATCCAAACTGCCAATTTTGGACTGACTTTAAGGCACGGGCAGGCCACACTGGAATGAGAGCTCCATTTCAGCCAGTGACTGGCTGTGTGGACTTGGACAAGTCATTTGGTTCATTCAATGCTTGTGTGACTAAGTGATAGGTATGATTAAATTGTGTATCTTGAGATGAGTTCATCCTGGATTATCTGGGTGAGCCTAATGTAATCCAAGGGTCCACCACCTGCTAGCTGGGGACCGAGTGCAATTGTCTAACCTCTCTGAGTCTCAGCTTCCACCTCTGCCTGCAGGAGTAATAAAGGACCTACCGCAGACTATGGCTGATTGAATGAAACGCCCTCATACACGCTGCCCAGAACCGGATCTGGCACATAGCACTCAGTGCATGTGGGACCTCCCCCTCTCCTCTTAGGCATGAAAGGGCCTACATGCCCAAGTGTGGGCCCTCTGCTCTCCCCTGGGACACCACGAGAGCCGTTTTCCTGAAATGCCATCTTGTTCAAAGTCTCCCCACTGCTCAGAGGCCTTCCGTGGCTCCCCAGTACCATGTCTTCACTGTGGTTGATCAAAACTCCCCATCACTCAGCTCCTGCCAACCGCATCTCCCGGGAAGGAGAAAACTAAGGGGGTGGCAAAGCTGGAAAGAGAGCTGGGGCAGCCACACCTCCAGATGTCAACTGAAGTGTCACTTCCTCCAGACCCTGGGACAGATCAGAACCCTCGTTGCTCGTTCTCATAGTACGCTGTCCTCCACCACCACACTAGCTAGCCTCAGTCCTAACGTGACGACCATTTGCCTTGTGAATGGGCTAGCCACCTCCCCTCCACAGGGAGAGGGGCTGGGCCCATAGTAGCTGCACTGTAAATGTTTGTTGCATGAATAGATGGCTGAGCAAAGTCGGCACCCTCGTTGGGCCAGCTGAGCCGAGGACCCAAGGACTTCTTCCTGCCGGCCAAGTTCTGGTTCACAAGTACTGAGAAGACGGCAAAGTCACCAAGAGAAGGAGAGCCAAGCGCTGGGGCCAAGCGTCATCAGACATTTGGAACACCCTCAGCCAGAAATGTTCTTGGCAATGGGACTGGCGTCTGTGCAGTACGTGTTTAAGTGACAACAAGAGTTCACACAGCTCGTAGCCCGGGCTCAGAGCAGGACGGTGAAGGAAGGCTGGGGGGCTGTCTGAAGTGGGGGAAGGAGCACGGCCTTTGGGGAACTGAGAGGGGGAAGAGGCGGGAGGTTGCAGCACTGCCTGCTGTGCCAGCACCAGCTCCCTGGGCTTCCGTGCAGGCTGGGAGAGGTCACAGGCTGAGTGGGGCCCAGGGGTGGTGGCCGTGAATGGGGCCGGAGGAGGGGGTTTTCCCAGCAGGGGTGGATAGGGCCCACTGCTCCCCAGGAAGCCCTGGACACCCCCTGCCTGGCTTCTCCTACTGGGGTGGGGAGACTGCCCTGGGTGCCTGGGAGGGGCAGGAGTGCCCTGCAGGGTTGCTCTGGCCCATCTCTCCAGGGTGGCAGTGAAAGGAACTCAGCTGGGAGCCCAACCCTGCTCTCCCCAGCTCTTGGGTGATGCCTGATTGCTTGCAGCTCAGGTCTAGGAAAGCTCCCATCTCCTGGGTGGTGGAATGGAGGCCCAGGAAGAGTTAGCAGCTGCTCAAAGCCACAGAGCAAGTCCTGAGTGAGCAGCTCCTCCCAATTCCCAGAAAACGTCACCACCCCTGCCACCCACACCCATACACCCACCCATCCACTCATCCCCACACACAACCCCCCACACCCCACACCCCCACACATACATACCCACCCCACACACCCACACCC